>JABUQX010032400.1:45000-49021 GCA_015478945.1 Trachelipus rathkii
CAACACCCTGCTGGAGAGAAATGTGAGTTGGGCAGAGGCGAGAATAAAGGTTTCATAATAAGTGAATGTCGGGGTTTTGTGAGGGGTTAAGGTTGTCCACATAAAGCTGATGAAGAAGTTATTGCATGGAGTGGTAAAGGTGGAGTTGGTACATGTTGGATTAAAGAGTGGTTGTGGATTAGAAAACAGTGTGTACAACTAAGATGGCAATGTCAAATCATGAAGAAATAGTGAAGAGTGGTGTCCAATAGGGTTCAGTGCTGGGGTAACTATTGTTCCTCATACCTGTATAAAATATTTAGAACAAGGACTTAAATGTAAGGTTTCTAAGTTTTGCAGATGATACCAAAGTGGCTACCTCAGTAGGAAATAGTGAAGGATGTATAATATTCAAAATGACTTGATAAACTTCTTGGGTGGGGCAGATAAGTGGCAAATGATTTTTAAATTAAGTTTCTTCATCTAGGTTCCTCAAATAAAAGTTTCTACGATATGAATGGGGAATGGCTTGAGTCTGTGACCACCAAGAAAAAAGATTTAGGTGTGATTATAAGCAGTAATTTGAAAGTAGCTAATAGTGTTTGGGAGCAAGAAATAGCTATAAGATGGCTGGGCATAATAATCGTAAATGATGTTTTACGAAGAGTCAAGGAAGTATATAGAAAACTGTATAATAGCTATGTTAGGGCAGTATTAGAGTACTGTGTTGTGCACAAGTTTGAATCCTTTATTTAAAGACAGATTTGCTAGAGAGAGAGCAAATGTAGAGACACAAAAGTGATTTCTGGGTTTGGAGGGTAGAGCTATGAGGAGAGGCTGAAGAGTTAGGAATGTTTTTTTCTGTAGAAATGCAATTTCTCAGAGGGATATGATACAAGTCTAGCAAATATTTATACTATTATAATGACGAGAACTCATAAATTCTTCTAGTAGAAGCATGGACGGGAGACCAGGGGGGATAGTAAGGAAAATAAGAAAGCATGCCATCTTGATGTAAGAAAGCATTCATTCAGCAAAAGGGGGTTGTTAAATTTTGGAATGTTTGCCAGGAAGTTGTTGAGAATGACTTGAGAGTGCAACATTTAAGAAAGGGTTGGATAGGTATATGGATGGTTTGTGTGTCATAATAGTTTAATTTTAGTAAAAGCAAATCTGCGGGTTTTTGTTAAGTAGTTTATTAAGGTTAACTGGGCATGTTACTGTATGGTGTTTAAGGCTTGTAGTGGTGGTGGCGGTACTTTAGCTATAGTTTTTTTTTCTTTTAGTTGTTAGACTTTGTAGTTATAGCTATGTAAGTTATTGAAGCCCTAGATGTTTTGTGGATTGCATGAGATGGTTTTTAGACTTTGTATATACTTATGCAAGTATTGAACAAGCCCTAGATGCTTTGTGGATTTGATGAACAGTTGTTGGTGATTGGGTTTCTGTTTAGTTTGAATGCCTTGGGACAGTCTTGATAAGCCCATATGCTTGTACTGCCTCTTTATTTCCTATGTTTTTCAATTTTATTGACGAGATGCCATTGTGAGGGTCTGTTTGTGTGATAATCGTGATGTCTAAGGTGATTTTCTGAGCTGTAACTAGTGTCTCAACTAAAAGGTATAAAGGGGAGGTAAAGCGCTGTGCTTCAATTTTCGACTTGTGTCTATTCTTCTACTATTTTCTGCTTTCAGGGCATGTTGGCACTTTACCGCAGTCCTTGGGAGAGGGAAGGTGGGTGATGGTAACAATATATAAGTAAAAATGAAATGGATAAATTAGCAAATAGGAAAGAGCGAGTAGGTAGTGAGGAAATTCCGACTTTCTACTTCCTATTCCCTACTCGCTTAAATTAATATCTTTGATGATAATTATCTAAATGCCAGTTTTTTGGGTGGGCATTTATGAAATGGGCAAATGCCTGGACAAATGCCCATTTTATAAATGCCTGCCCACTGGGCATTTGCCCAGCGTACATCACTAGGATTTCCTGTTTCTCTTCAATATTAGAGATTGTTTTTATAATGATATATATATATATATATATATATATATACACAAGTTTTATCTCTATATATAAGCCGGCTGCCGCCACTGGCGGTTCCACAGGTCGAGAAGTGAGGATATTGAGAAATCGGCGCGGGGGCGTCGAGAGCAGAGCACCCCAGAAGGTGCTCTATTGTGTCATGGGAATTATAACATCTGGTGCAAGTGGGGGAGGTGACATTATCTAGTTTGAATCTATATTTATATTGTGCATGAGTTTAGGGTGGTGACCTGATCTGCTCCGGGCAAGGTCGATTTGGCCTCTTCTGGACAGCGTTTCTTCTATAGGGGAAGGTTTTGGGGAGGGGGTGTTTAGTAAATTGTTTATTTGGGCGGTTTTGAAGGTAAGTGTTTGTTAGATGTGTATGGATAATGCGTAATCCATGACTATTGAGAGGGGAGGGGGAATTCATGTGTAGGTGTTGTACTAGATTGAGCTGTGAAGAATGGGGGGGATTTAGTCTTTGTCAGGGGGGGGGGGTTTGGAGAGAATTTGGTGACAAGGGTGGGATGGATTATGCGGTTTTTTTGATAAAATTGAGTCCCCCATCTCCAGGTGTGTGGAGATGGGGAGGATGGAAGTTTCGTCGTGTAGATGTTGGATTGGGGTGGTTTTTGTGCAACTTGTGATAATTCTGAGAGTGGTTTTGGAAGTTTGTATTTATTTGTGTTTGATTTTGAGAGTGCTGGGACCCATGCTGGGTGAGGAATAGTTTAGATTTGTTCTAAGGAGTTGTTTATGAATAGTGGATGAGTGTGTTTTTTGTCTCTGAAGTTATGATGAGAAAGGGTTCGGAGGTGTTTAATTTGTCGGGTTGAGGAGTGATTGGATGGTGGAGGGGGGGGAGAACGTCATGTGGGTGTCATAGTAAGTTACGTTTTTTGGTTGTTATGTTAGTGGAAGAGGTTATTGTTCAGGGTCGGGGGTGATTTAGGTGGAGGGAGGATTTGGTGACGGTTCCAGTAGTTAAAAGAGTAATGGAGGATTAAGGGGGGTGCTGTATTCTGTTGGAGGTTAAGCAATTTTCTGAATAAAATGTAAATATTCTGGTAATGTTCGTGTGGCTATGTTTTACGTCTGGGTGTTGGTAAATAGGGACTGAGTATTGTCTGGTAGTAATGAAGTTTGGTGGAATTGGTGGGTTTTGGGGTGGGTAGAATTTGGCTGTGAAAAAGTGAACAAGAATGGAGAGAGAATGGCGCCTTCCTGGAAGCCATTTTGTAATTTGTGGAATGATGAGTGGTTGTTTTTGTATGACCTTTGGCGAAATCAATTGGTGGGATTGGAGAGGGCCATTTTGTCATAATTACCAGGGGGGAAGTGGAGGATTTTTTGAATAAGGATGTGTGTGGGGACAGTGTCGAATGCTTTGTTTATGTCTATTGGCAGTGAGCTATGATAGCTGTGATGAAAGGGATTGGTTGAGCCATTAATGATGGTGTTGTGTAAGGGGAGGTGAGGGCTGTGGTTGTAGGTGGTTGCTTTTTGAATTCTTGGAAATCTGGGTTAGTAATGGGGTGGGAAATTTTGTTAGTATTAATTTGTCAAGTTGTTTACTAATGGAGCAAAGCAGAGAAATTGGGCGGACGGTAGTAGGAGGGGGAGTTAGGGTCTTTTTTTGGTTTGAGTTTTGGAATTATAATTGCTTGTTTCCAGATTGGGGGTATTATAGTTAAGTTGCAAAGATTTGTTGAAGATTTCAGTGATTAGGAGAATTGTTTTTCTCCAAGGTGTTTGATGTGTAGGATTTGCTATTGAGTTGGACCTGTTGCTTTTGATTTTGAGGGTTTTTGAGGTTTATATATATAGGTTATATATATATATAGTATATATATATATATATATAATATACAGTATATATATTATATGATATATATAATATATATATATATATTATATATAATATATATAGCATATATATATATAGTATATTAGTATATAATATATATATATAATAAATATATATATATATATATATATATTATATTATATATA
>JABUQX010032401.1:0-7500 GCA_015478945.1 Trachelipus rathkii
AAGGAGAGATATATTAAATACCATATATATATTATATTATTAGTATATATATATATATTATATATATATATATTATATATATATATAATATATACTATATATATACTATTATATATATATATATATATATATCATATATATATACTATATATATATATCTATATATACATATTTAATATATAATATATATATATATATATATATATTATTATATATATATTTATATATATATAATATATATTATATAAGGGATGTACCAATACCAGAAAAAGAGGCGATACCGATACTCTAAAATTTTTTAGGTGCCGAACGATACCCGATACTTTAATTAATTATAATAAATAACAGAGTACATTGGCAAATTTTCGGTGAATCCAACCATCAGATTGCATTCCCGTACAAACAATACCTAGTCCTTTATATTTCATATTTGGTTGTGCCAAACGTATTTATTTTATAAATTAAAATAGTATCTTTAAGGAATAATAAATGCAAATATAATATTAATAACTTTTTTATGTTTGTGTTTATTCAAAAATACTCCATTTCCATTTTCAAGTAAGTATTAACTAGCTTTTATGTTTTAACATGAATACAACTACAAGAAGACTTCTTTAAACTAGCTACAATATAAGAAAAAATAATGAAGAACAGCCCGCGATACATCAGCCGAAAAAATAAAATAAAAAAAACGCTATTACTTCAACACATGAACATAATGAAAAACCCCTTTAAGATAGATTCAATTCAACTACTCAATTCAAAAATTCACAAAAATTGTGATGCAAAAACATTAAGCTTTCACAGTTCTCTGGCTAAGACTGTTCTTTTTGGGGTGTTTACATTCCTAGCTAACCTACACTATAAATACGCTCGCTCTCGACTGATGAAAGAGGTGCTGATAATTATTTGCCTGCAAGCACTGATAATAATGAAAACCTTGGCCCATTTTCATGCCACCGCATGAAAGGATTCTCTTCTGTAGGCAGCATCTCCATGTTTTCGTAGAGCCTCATCTCCTCTTTCACAGATGGCAAATTTGAATTATCTTTGCTCCTTGATGAATGTTTCTCAGTTTTTTCGATGAGTTTCCCTGGTGTGATTCCTTGAAGGTGAATGGATGTCAATGCAATTTCAGCCATGAACTTTTATTAAAGTCTAACATATCCAAATCTCATCTTCAGAGGTTTATTTGCTGAAAAGCACATCGTCCCTATCAGTGCTGTTGCCAGGGGTTGCAGATAAGGCGGCTTCCACTTCTGGGAATTTTTTTTTTTTGTCAAGCGAGCAAGCTCCTCGGTTATGCTATTTAAATGCATTCTAGAAGTGGTTCACCGTCGGAGATGCCATTCTTGTGGGGTTTCAGCTAGCTTAAGGAACTCCTTATTAGAACCTTTAATTTATTTTTTTTTTTTTTACATGTTGTTAGCGCCGCTCACGGGCAAAACCCTATCAAGGAGTGGGTGTTGAACACTCAAAAATCCATGCTACGCAGATGACTAACAGACGCATGGTCAGGCTTTACAACGACACTGAGGGAAATTAAATTGAGTATGAACACAGATGATGGAAGACAGTTCACAGAACAGAGGTGCAGAAAGAAAGAAAGCAACCGCAGCGAAACCAGCTGGAGTTACTCAACATCACCACACTCATGGGCGCACCACAGCACCCCCTTGTGCTACGAGGGCGTCGTAAGGTGGTGGTGACGCGAGTGGATAGTTCCCTCGAGCATTTGCCTCTACAGTACCTATAGAAGGGAGATAAAGCACCAACATGCGCGCCGCAAATATAAAGGGTCAAGTTGAACTAGAAAGTACAGGACAGTTTCTAAGTCCCTTCTGGCCTTTGACTCGACCCTATCCAAAAGCGGGTGAAACCAGAGCCCGCCCCCCACAGCTATGAGAGCAGTACTCCATACAGAGGAGCGATGAGCCCTTGTATAGCTGGAGTACTGAGAAGAGGAAAAGTCTCGCACTCTAAACCAGAACTCCCAGTTTCTTTGAGGCGCCCTAGCAACCATTGTGATTTTAATTTTCAAAACATTTTTTTTGTTTTATGTTAAGCCAAGATGTTTATATTGTCAACAGGAGAGACGAAGAACCGTCGAAAGAGATAAGTTAAGTGTCTTTGAGAGAGAGATTTGTAGAAGTTGGGTTTTTAAAGAATTTAAATTTCACAAGCTTGAGACGAACCCAACCTGAAATTCTATCCAGATCAAGCGAGAATAGAATCGGAAAGATTTAAGACGAGAGGCAATTCTAGAAAGTATAAAAGAGGAGCAGAATTGATATGAGTTGAAGAGTGAAGGGTAGTCATCGACATATGAGTGGATAAGAGTTAGATCATGCAGGTGAGAAGATCATTGATCAAAAGCAGGAATAAAGTAGAGATAAAACAGACCCTAGAACACCACTAATATGACAGAAGAAAGAAGAAGTTGCCCGATCAACAACAGCCGACATTGAGCGATTTGAAAAGAAAGCTAGACATAAGTATGGCAAAGAGAAGGAGGAACCAAAGGAGGGGAGCTGGAGAGCAGTCGACGCGGCACATGACCCGGTCATGCTTTGACACTGTCAAGCGCCCACCAACAAGATACTTCCCGTAGTTCCTAAGGGCGGAACACCATAACTCTGTTAAATAGGAAAGTATATCACAGTAGATAATCGGAGCACCGAACAAGCCGTACTGGAATCAGAAAGAGGGACAGAGATTCCAATGATCTAAGCAAAGGAGAGATGAAAGGGGGCGGGGGTTTCAAGATCTAGAAATACAAGTGAGAGTTATGAGCGATAGTTAGAAGGATCAGAGCAGCAATCATTTTTCGGAATAAGGTTTGGAAAATGCGCGCTTTCCACACTGAGGCGAAGTCGATAGTATTGAGCATAGAGAATATAGTTGAACGAGTGGGTGAGGTCAGCACGGAAGCCACACTTCTCTCAAACTCGGAGAGGAATGCCATCCGCGCCACCCGCCTTCCTAACGTTCATAGATTTCAGGACTCCACGCCCGATCAAATGAAATGACAGGTAAGGCATAGGACACCTGAGAGGAGAAGGACGAGGAAGAGGAATGCCAGAATGTCAGGGTTAATTAGAGAACCACATAGGAGGTCAAAGAGATGATTGCCTTTTCAGTTTGGAGTATTAAAACAGAATCATCAGAGGCGAATTAAGAGGAGGAAAGGAAATGCTCTTCAGAAGTTGTTTAAGAGAGTTTTGAGGCCAGAGATTTTGTCAGTAGGAGAACCCGGAGGCCAGCGCATTTTTCGTTTAAAATGACAAGCTCCGCTTTGTCGTCGAAGAGTACATCCACCGATTTCTAGCTGAAGTGAAATTGGCAAGAGTGTAGGAGAACGAGATTTCCACACCGATAAGAACTGTTCTCTAGCACTGAATGCTACAGGGACAGCAATGATACATGGAATTTTGAAGATACTATAGTCCAGAAGAAATGACACCTGCTGATCCCATTAACAATTACAGTTCCCACTTTATCGGCAGAAGCTAAAGCGTCTTAAGAGTCAAAGCAGTCCTTTCATTATAGTTAGCGTAGAAGCAATGCAATGCCCCCAATCGGCAAGATCAAAGAACTCTTCGCAAAAAAACGTATAGGGGCACAGGATGGAGATGTGGAAGAGAAAATATTCAACAATTACGTGTATAAGGTTGTGGTCAGATTACCGATAGGAGCGAAGGTGGTGTATTTATTAGAGAGAAGGACTAGTGGTGACACATAGGTCAAGTGTGGTGTTCAAGAATTATTTGGGACGATCCGGAATGTGGTTCTTTATTAAATCAGTTGCTCCAGATCGTTGAGAATACTGAATGATTCGACTTCCTCCCAACTAAATCAGTTCGAGAGGAACCCAACAATTCAGTTTTGTGTACATTGAAATCCAATAAATAGAGGACCTCAGTATTTGGATGAGAAGATATTAACAGTCTCGTGAGAAGTAGTAAGGTAATCAAAACAGGCATGAAAATCTGTTCTGTTAGACAGTAGCAGAGCATAAAAAAAAAAAAGAATATTGTAGTAGAAGGAAGAAAGATTTTAAAGCCACAAACATCGAAGTAGGGAGATTGAGATTTCTCGAGACGTGTTTATAGAATGTAATATTTACATGGCACTACTCCACCTTCAAACGGAAATTATACAATAAGTTATAAGTTGGATATATTAAACGAGTTGAAGATGAATTCTTAGCCATCTGGTCTCAGACAAGAGCATAAAAGATTTTTAGAGTTAGAGAGGTAGTATCCATGGATGCAAGAGTTAGAGTGAGCCATTGATGTTGGTAAGTAAAAGATAAGCCACGCTGTGCAAATTGCTATCAATACACGCACACCCACACGCAATCCACAAAAAAAAAAAAAAACAGACAGAAAAGCAATAGACAAAAACCAAACCACAGAGAACTGAGGAAATTTATTTGTACGCTAAAACCTAAATTTTAACACGATAAAACCCTTTACAGCAAATATCTAAATATGAATAATCCAGAAGTTTAAAAACACTCACGCACCACACGCTCTACGAAATTGTGTAAAAAAAATAATACTATTGATCACTAAAAAAGTAGATAAATCTGTATAAATTAGAATAATGGCTGTCCAAATAGGTAAATTTTAAGCTAAAGACCAAGTTGGAAGACACGCTAAAAATCTAGGTTAAGGAAAATAGAGGAAAAAAAAACAAACTTGTATTCTAGCTATCTATATCGAACTAGATTTATTATTGATCTAAAAGTTTCTCATAATTTTTCACCCAAAAAGTAAGAAATATCGGCCATACCGATACCGATATCGATACTGATACCATCAAAAATGGCCGATAATACCGATACCGATACTATCCGTACATCCCTAATATATATATGTATATATATATATATATATATATTATTATATAATATATATTATATTATATATATATATATATATATAATATATATATATAAAGGCTAATTATATATATATATTATATATATTATATATTTATATATATATATATATATATATATATATATATATATATATCATATTAAAATACATATATATAGTAGGTTTGATATATATATATAAGAATATATATATATATATATATATATATATATATATATATATATAATATATATATAATATATATATTATATATATCTATATTAAATATATATATATTATATATATACCTACTGTTTACAATTATTTTGGCTAAAAAAGTGCTTTTTCATTCTTCCCTTTATGTTTCCAGTTCTTCACGCCAATTGGAAATTTTTTTGTGGGTAATGATACGAGATGGTATTTGTTCCCATTTATCCTTAGAACAAAATTATATTACTATATATATTATATATATATATATATATATATATATATATATATATATATATATATATATATATATATATATATATATATATATTATATATATATATTTTTTTTATTTTTATATAATATTATATATAATATAATATATTGTTATATATCGGTATATATGTATATATAACCTACCTGTGTACAATTATTTTGCCAATAAAGTGCTTATCCATTCTTCCCCCTTGTGTTTTCATTCTCACCCCAAAATCGAGGAAAAATGGAAAGTCACTTTTTAGTCAATAACTTTTTTTTAAACAATAGTAAAGATAAAATTTTTACAGTATTTATAGAGCATCATTTGCCTTATATTTTCATGTATTGAACATATCAGTAACATTAATGGTTTTAGTGATATGACCTTAAAAGTCAAATCCATCCATACTTACCCCTCTCCGCAAATATATATATATATAATATATATATTATTATATTATATATATATATTAATTATATATCATATATATATATATATTAAATATATATATATATTATAATATATTATTATATAATTATATATATATATTATATATAGATATATATTATATATATATGATATTATAATATACTATATTATATATATATATATATATATATATATAATATTATATTATATATATATTAATATACTATATATATTATATATATATATATATAAAATATATATAATATATATATATATAATATATATATAATATATATATAATATATACTATATATTATATATAGTATATATAGTATATATATATAAATATATATATATATATATATATATATAATATAACTATATATATATATATATATATATATATTATATTTATTATAATATATATATATATATATATATATATTATATATATATATATAGTATATACTGTATATATATATACGTATATATAATATATATATATATTATATATATATATATATATATATATTATAATAATAATATATATATATATATTATATATATATGTTATATATATATATACTATATTTATATATATATATACATATATATATTATTACCGTATATATATATATATAATATATAATATATATTATATATGATACTATATATATATATATATATAGTAATATATATATTATATACTATATATATATATATATATATATATATATATATATATGTTTAAAATCAAGAAACAGGGTCAATAAAAAAATTATTAGTCAAGGACAAAGGAATACAAAACTAACAAATATATTATACAGTATGTTTAAAAAGTGCTCCCACAAATACTGTCTCAAAATTGAAGTTGCTATAGCCCAGTAAGAAATTAGTATAATCCAATGCAATAACTTATGTGACAATGTGTAACCATCACTTCACACTAAGCTTAGAGACAGTTTTTGTTGCTTACATATTAAGTAATTATGTAGTGGGGCGATAAATAAAATTGTGTTGCAGATTATAGTATTATATAAATGTGCCATAGAAAAAAAAAAAAAGTTACATTTTCAATACTGCAACTGCTAGGCATTAGGCATATGTTTTTGTATACAAGGACCCTGGTGATGTGAAACATCTCCATAGATATGGTAGGCCACATTTTGTTTGGACACTACAGAGTGTCAAAGCTGTAAAAGCACAAAATGAGTGAAATCCTCTTTGTAAACAAATCATCATATTAGATGAAATACAGATACCTAGTGAATTCCATGTAGGGCATCATAAAAGAGGATGTAAGGTTAAAGGCTAACAAGACATTTTCTCTTGGATGCCCTATAGAAAGGAAGCAGATAAAAGTCTAAATGGCTGTTGGCTGAGTATATGCATGATCCCAACTGAAAAATTCTCTTTACATATGAAATAATCCTTACTGTTAGAGAATGATTTAACAAATAAAATAACAGGGTGTGTCATCTAAGGAATCAGAAGAACTCATAACGCAAGTCCATAGAGGTCATTGTCCAGTTTCTGTGATGGTTTGGTGGGGAGTGAATTGCGATGGTGTCACAGACAGGCATTTTTTTTGTAAAAAGGTGTTAATTAAAACCTCAGCAGCCATGTATTAGCAAACCATTATGGAATGTGTGGAAAATCCCTAGGTTAAACCCTTTTCCAAAAAAAAAAAAAAAAAACATGAACTTTTAACAGTCC
>JABUQX010032401.1:12500-15000 GCA_015478945.1 Trachelipus rathkii
TGAGGCTGTAACTTTTTTTCCTAAAGAGACCACCGATTTTCGTTTTCACTATTCTTCATTATTATATTTTTAGAGTATATCCTATGATTTTCGTAAAAATCAGGGGTGACACCCCTCTGCGCTAATATTACCTTATATACAATCAAATTAATTGATAATCCATATCAAAATTATCGAATAAAATTTGAATCCATCGTATTTAAATGAGAAAAAAAAATATCCATAGTAATTAATATCTTTATAAAAACGAGAAAAATAACTTTTAAATTTTCGGATCGTTATTTCTTATATTTTTCTATAAAATATATACATAAAATACACTAAAATCAGTAGAAAACCTTCAAATAATTTTTAAAACCATTTTTGTAAATTAAATGTTAGCTAATTAATATTTTCTGAAAAAATTCTAAATCCAAAATCAATATATTGATATGTATATATAATAATAATAATATAGCGTTGGGCGGGGTGACCAGGCCCGCCTCTTTAGGAGGGGTGATTCGGTCCACTCTAAATAAAATAAAAAATAATAAAATTTTTTTTTTTTTTTTTTTCCGTTCTTTTAATACCCCCGCGGTGTACTACAAGTTTTTTTTAGATCATATTTAATTCTTTAGAAAGTTTTATATTTTTAAATGTTAGAAATTAAGGTCATAAAATGTCCTTAAATAGAATTTCACTTTTTGAAAAATGTGAGTTTTTTTTTTAACTTCGTAATAAAATGAAAAATTGTGGATCGATTTTAATTATTTTTTCAGTGGATACACTCGAGTATGTTAGCTTTAAAAAACTGGCAAAGTAAATTTTTGATCCAAGCAGTATTAGTGGAAAACGGGGCCTAACTTGGTCCGATTCACCCCGTCGTAAAAATTGATGGAGGGGTGACTTCAGACCACCATTGTTTTTCGTATTTTACGTATTATTATTGACATTTTTATTATATATAATTAATTTGCATGTAATAAAAAGTTACTTATATTAAGTGAAAATTTTTTTAAAAAATGAAATTTTAATAAAAAAAACGAATTCAAAAAAGTGTCAAAATTTTTGGGCGGAGAGGGGTGAATCGGACCACCTTATTTATATTCGTATTTTATTTATCATTATTGACATTTTTATTACTTATTACTGAATTTTAATCATGATAATAATTATTATATTAAGTAAAATTAAAATATAAAATTGTAATTTTACGTAAAAGAGCGATTTAAAGAGATGGTCGAGTCCCCCAATGGTTGTCCGCTTCACCCCTCCATCGGTCTAGCTGACTCCGCGTTATTCAAACTTTAATAACTTTTATTATTAGAATTACATTATTATTTTTTTGTGTGCTTATGACCGACTATAGGGCCGTGATTTACAAAAAAAAAAAAATTCCAAAAAGTGCATTAGGGGAGAGTCGGGAGACCAAGTTATACCTAAAGTGGTCCAAGTCACCCCGCCCGACGCTATAATATATAATAATAATATATAATAGTAATAATAAATAATATAAATAATAGTAATATAAATAATATATATACATATCAATATATTGATTTTGAACTTAAAATTTTTTCAGAAAATATGTGGAGACCTGTGCTATACCTTTGCCTAAATGTTTATAGTTTTAATACAGTATTTACATGAATCAAAGGCAATACTGCTCCAGAATTACCACAACTTCAAATGAAATCAAACTGATATCTAAATAAATATGAACTTCCTCCCTTTGTCAACACAATCAGTAATACAAATGTAAGGACTATTCCAAATTTCCAACTTAAATTTAATTTTTAATGGGAAAAAAAAATTATCAATCATTTACAGTAAAATTTATAAAGTTTTGACGGTCTAGTAACCAAACTAATTCTGCGCAATACAAGTAGCAAATTGAAATATAAAACCGATAAAAACTCCTAGGCTTAGGCTATATATGATAAATATTAAAAGAATATAATTTAACAATCTCCTGGCTACTGAGATAAGACATGGATAAGGTTACCACAGCCCACAGGTAACGTAACAGGTTACAAATCCCAATTGTCAACAATACCGGCCGGGAGTATCAAGGAACGTAGCTCTGGAATTCTCGGCCGTTCTCAAAATAGTCTAGAATTAGAGACATGCTAATCAATACACAAACTTTTAAATCACCTCTAAAATGCGTTTTAAGTATTTGGATTATGAAGGATTAAATGTTGTTAGAGAAAATAACTTCAATAGTTTTCCTGATATTAATAAATTTTGCTTACTTATGAAATTGTTCAATTATAGTTAAAGATTGTAATAATACGTTCAATTTAATTATATGTATCACAACAGGGAAAGTTCTTTAGGAATTTATAGGGAGTGACATTTCCGGGAAAATTCTCATTCCATTCAAATAAACTGTTTATATTTTTTCCGAACACTGTCAATCCTTAAATTTCTTATGAAGAAATCCCAATAGTAGAGATGAAAATATAATAACTTGGTTTACATACTCCTCGTTTTTACCTTGCCTCGTAGCAAAGTGTGC
>JABUQX010032401.1:17500-24544 GCA_015478945.1 Trachelipus rathkii
AAATATATTTTTTTTACTTTTTTCTTTTTACTTAAAACCTTAAATCTACCTTAAAATTACCCTAAACCAATCTTAATAATTTATTTATGCAATTTAATTTATAGATCAGCTAAATTGGATTGCATAAACTGCCTCTGTTTAAGAGCAGCTTTTCTCATAGGTCTTTTTGTATTGGCATTATTATTATTATTATTATTATTATTATTATTATTATTATTATTATTATTATTATTATTATTATTATTATTAATTACCAGAAGTACCAGGTCTGTTGCTGTTGTCATCCTGTACAGGTGTTGTAGGTACAGGTGTTACATTTGATAAACTACCACCTCCTGTATTTAATTCGAGGGGGTAAAGGTTGCTGATTGAATGCAATCCTACTTCACCAGAACCTGTTTTTAATTTGACTGATCTGATGTTATTATCGTGACCAATTATAACATCCAACACTCTACCTAATTTCCAAAATGGGCGTGGTTTATTGATGTCCTTTATTAGCACCACATCACCTATTTTTACTTTATCTTCCCAAATACCCTGAAACAAGTGTCTAGACCGTTCCCGGAGACTTAGGAGATATTCCTCATGCCACAAACACCTGAACTCTTCATAGAGTTCATTTTGTTTTATGAGGGTAGAATCTAGTACCTCCTTGTTGGGTGCACTGCCCATCTGATATTCTATATCAAAATTACTTTTAAATATTAAATTACTATTAAACATGACTTTCAAAAAACAATTGGGCGTTATTGCCTCCAACTCAGAGGTACCAGATCTATAGGTTAGGGGTCTGGAATTGATGGCATTTTCTATGTCAGACAGAGTAGTTAGAAGCTCAAAATAGGTCACTTTACTCTTTCCAACAGCTTTATACAGACACTGTTTCATTACTTTTATTAACCTTTCCCAATGGCTACCTTGCCATGGAGAAAAAAGGTTAATTTTTACATGTTTGATCTGATTTTTATCAAACTCCTCCTTGAAAGCATTAGTATTAAAGGACTCTTCTATTATATTGCACCCTTTATTAAAATATAAAGCATTGTCACTATAGATGTACGATGGTATACTAAATTTGTTACAAAACCTTTTGAAGGCTAACAGAAAGTCAGAGGTGTTCATAGAGGGTACTAGTTCTAAGTGTACAGCTCTGATGTTTAGGCAAGTGAAAATTAAGATATACATTTTCTCTAACTTTGAGGTGTTGTTTTTGACATATATATGAGAGGTGAAATCAATACCTGTGTGTTGGTAAGGTTTTATGAGATTCATGTGTGTTCTAGGTATGTCAGTGAAACGTGGGTACCTGTAAGAAAGAGCATTGTACTTCTTGCATGTAATGCACTCTAATAAAACAGATCTTACTACAGCTCTACCCTTAGGTATCCACACACCTTGATTTCTGATGTAATTAAGAGTAGTACCAATGCCAAGGTGCTTTACTTGCTCATGGGCATATTTAATATATAGCAATGTAAAGCCATGATTTCTTCCCATTAATATGGGATTAGCTTGTTCATAGCTAATAAGAAGAGCCTTATTAATCCTGCCCTTACTTCTTAAATAGCCTTTTTCGTCAAGGAAAAGATTCAAGTTCAAAACTAAGGGAGGAATTTCTGAGTCTTTCAAGGAAGTTACTTTTACCTTCTGTTTATATTCATTTAAAAAATTAATTTCATTAGCAAAGGATTGAATTTGATTTATTTTAAGCCAATACCTTACAGACTTTTGCTGGTAATCTATATTTACTTTTAATTTTACTAAGCCATTTAAAAATCCAGGCAGTGATTCTTAAGACTTTTCGATAGCATGAATATTTACTTAAATCTAAAATACCAATACATGAATTATTAACAATATTTATATTTACCATTAATAGAGGTAAGGATTCTTGTGGTACACTCAACATAGGATACTTGGGCCAATTGTCTAAATCATTAGTTAACCAAACTGGACCATAGTACCACAGAGCAAATATTTCTTTGTATTTTTTAAAAGTTAAACCCCTAGTTAAAAAATCACCAGGATTTTCTGCTGTATTTACATATTTATAGTACACATTTACCTTGTACTTCTTACTGATGGAAGTAATTAAGCCATCCATTTCATTTATTCTATTTTTTAAAAACTTAGATTTTACTTTGGTTTGTCTGGTTAATAACCAGCTCAAAACTACTTGTGAATCCACAGCAATATTAATGAATTCAAAATAAATATTACTATATGCTTCCAAAATATTAGGTAAGCATTTCAAGGCCAAAATAACCCCCATCAGCTCCAGGGAAGGGATACTTAACTCCCTAGGCCTATTGGCAGGAGCTACCTTGGCTTTAGCAAATATAAAGGAGCTTTTATTATCATTATCCACTCCATAACATACAAATCCATAAACACTTTCAGAACTGTCACAAAAAAGATGTAAGCCATACTTATTCCCTTCAGAAAGAGCCCTCCTAGGTATTGCAATCGTATCCAGATGTTCGCAGTTATTGCGCAGTTTATACCACTCTTTCAGTATCTCTTCAGGCACTCTTTCTTCCCAAGCCAAATTTTGCTGCCACACTTGTCTCATCAACAATTTACCCCTAACCAAAATAGGAAGAGCAAAGTTAAGAGGATCAAAAAGCTTGGAAATCTCAGACAACAATTGACGCTTAGTTGAAATACTCTCCAGATATTCTACTTTATTAATATGCATACAGTCAGTCACCACATTGAAACTATATCCCAAGATCTTTTCATAACAACTAGAATGCTCTACAAAGGAGTTTTCTTCCTTGAACTTAACACGCAAAGCATCCGAGTTGCTATTCCAAGATCTCAAGATAAAACCCCCTTCTTCCATTCGTTTCTTACATTGATGATATATACCAACTATCTCACTTTCTTCTTGCATGCTTGTAAATATTAAATTATCCACATAGAAGCCTGAGGATAATATTTCAGTACATCTATCATGTGGATACTTAGAAGCATGATATTTCATTATATAATGCAGTATAAATGGGGAAGATGTAAACCCAAATATTAATGTAAGGTACCTATAAGCTTCCAATTGCCCGTTATTAAACCATAAGAAAGTGAACCTATTCATGTCCACTTCATCTTTTAACCTAATCATCAAAAACGCCTGTTTTACATCGCTCATCACAACAGTACGATTCGTTCTGAACACAAGTAGTAGCTTTAAAAGTGAATTCATGAGGTCATAACCACTGTAAGCTGCTTCATTCAAAGATGGAAGAGTTTTATTACTTTTAAGTGAACAATTAAAAACTGGTCTTATTTTAGTGGTTACTTGTTCCGTTTGTCTTATTATAGGTCGATGAGGAATGAATTTATATTTACTAATATCTGAAGCATCATTAAAATTTATATTTACTTTTTCAATTATTCTATCATTCAATTGATCTTCAAAAACCTTATTGTATTTACTTATTAAATTATTTTGAGTTAATTTATTAAACACTCTATTAGCTATATTTAATGATATTTTAAAATTATTAGGAACTAATTCTATTTTGTCTTCATACCAAGGAAGGCTTACATGATAATGGTTGTCTTTGAAAATCATATTCTGATTAAATAATTGAACCTGACATTTATCTACAGTGTTCAGAATGTCTTCGTCTTGCTTGATACCTAAAGATTCCAGGCTAAACAGATTTTCCAAACCATTGTCAATATCTGAATCCAAAAACTGTTCAATGGGATTGAAATAACTTTTGGATGGTTCTAATACAAAATACACTTGTGTATTCAGCCTTCTGTTATTACATTCAGAATCAATTTTATGAATTACAGCATTATTTGCTTCAACTTTTGACTGAGTTATGAAATTATTAACTTTTTTACTTTTTCTGGCTTCAACCAAACGTACAATTTGTTCTCTACTTAAAAAATTATAAATATTACCTATTGGAATTAATTTATTATTGCCAATATGTAAACAATGACCACTTGCAAAAGGTACAGTCTGAAAGGATGGAAACAAGTCTATAATTTCTATACCAAGTAAAACATCTACTTTAATATGACTATTTACATGTGAATCATTAAAATTACTATCTGCAAAATTTAAACCATTAAGTTTCATATTTTTAATAACATCAGGAATGCCATCTACTTTATAATTTATATTTAATTCATCATCTATTAGAAAAGGAATGAAAACTATTCTTTTAAAAACTCTGACTCCAATCAATGTTTGATGAAACCTTTTAATTTTAGAACCAATGAAAGTTTGAACTTCATATTCTATTATAGGAAGACTATTTATATTAGATATTAGCTTTTCAGCAGCTTCTCTAGAGATATAAGATCTACTTGACGCTGTATCGATTAAACATCTGAAAGCCTTTTCTTTACCATTGAAAACCATATTTAAAGAAGTGGTAGGCGGAATATATTCATTCTCTAAACTTTGATGAAAAGTTATGCAATGATTGGTCGTTGTATTTACCACCTCACTATTATTAACATTACACAATGGTTGTATGTGTGATCTACTTCCACATTTACACGGAAACCTCATTTTATTATTATTACCAAAACATTGTGCTTGTGGATGATTGCCAGCACACTTTTCGCATAACCCCAACTCTTTTACTCTATTAATTCTGCCTTCAAAATTGCTATACACAGGACAAAGTCCTAAAGAATGAGGCCCAGAACATAATTTACACTTTTTTTCAACCTCTTTTACTTTACTCGAGGTTTGAAAATTTGCCAAAGAATGTTGTTTACTTGTAGCATTATTTTGAGATGTTTTTTCTTTTTGAGTAGTAACAAGTGTATTTTTGCTTTTGAGTTTGGCACTTACTGTTCTTTCTGAGGAAGAACTAGTACTAATTAAGGTTTTAACTATATCCTGATAATTGTCAAGAATTTCATTAATATCAGGATAATTGTGCCCTACTTTTCTTATCAGGTCCTTCAAAAATACTTTAGGTAGCTTTTTTACTACTATATGTGACAACAAACAACAGCCTGGACTCTTTGAGATTGTAAAATCCAATTTATGCACTTTAAGATCGTAAATAATAGCCCTGATTTTATTTAATGCATTTTTTAAGGATAAAAAATCTTTATCATATTTGGATTCTATATTAATAGCTATCAAAGAGGCAAACAAGTCATTTGTTATAGTTGTTACATCCAAATATTCAGCTTTCAACAATTCTAATGCTACTTTATAATGTTCAGGTATGATTGATAAATGTGAGACAATACTTAAAGGATAGTCCCTCAAAAAACTTAAAAGGTACATAAATTTAACAGAATCATTAAGTTTAGGGTTATTTCCAACAATATTCATAAACTGATTTAAAAAAACTTGAAAACTAATTTTATTTAAATTTCCATCAAAAATAGAACAACTCATTGTGGGCAATTTTACATTAGTAGTGTGATCAATGTTATTTAAGGCTTCCACAAAACTATCAGAAATATTAGGTTCTGTCTTAGCAGTCTCTTTACTTAAAATAAATTCATTAAAAACACTTAATTTAATTTCTAATTCTAAATAATAATCACTTTGACTTTCTATTTCAGAGTCCATATTTAGGCCTTCAAGCTCAGATTCCATCAATACATCAATCATGCTTTCATCAAATTCTTTGATTTTTAACATCAAATTATTTATTTCATTTATTTGAGATTTGCAAAAAATAATACCCAAACTGTCATTAGTTTTCAATTCATTTAATTTATTTATTATTTTAGTAATGCGAGTCTTTATATTAGTCCTCAACTTTTTAAATTTGATAAATTTGTCCATTTTGTTCAAAAATGCTTAATTCTAAAATATTTGCTTATAAATATACCTGATATTGTGTCACCAATGTGAATTAAAAATATATAGGCCTACAACTACCCTAGGCCTTCAAAAAACTTTTGTCAAAAACTGATTTTCAGCTCTAGGGTTAGCCTATTTTTCAAACATTATTTTTCATTTTCATTAATTTTACCAAAATTTTCAAGGAAAACGCAAACACACTGCTTTGTTTATATTACAAAACATTAATCATTAGAAATAATTATATTATTATTACAAATAAGCTTCAATAATGCGGTCAAAATTAAATACGTTATCATTAACACTTCAACAATCATATACTAAGAAATATCGATTATTTAAAGTATGATATTTTAATCGATATCACAAAAATATCGATTATTAAAACTATGATATTATAATCGATATCACAAAAATATCGATTATTTGGAAGAATGATATTATAATATAATATTATTGAAAATAATATAGCAATATTAAAATCGATTATCCTATTACTATAAAAAAGACTATTTACAAAAACCTTTCAATACCAATGGAATTCCCTACCATTTTTGAACACGTGATTTAATTTATTGCGCCACATATAACGCATGCGCAGAACTTTAATTTAATAACTTTTAAGTTTCTACACAAGTTTAAATTTTTATTAACTTTTCACTTTTAATTAAAGCACTTGTTCAATTAATTAGGTAATTAACTTTTCAAATTATGCACTTGAAGAAATGTTAAAAAGTTAAGGGTTTTTTAATAACAAAATTTTCAATGTCTAAGGCTTTGAAGTAACCTTTTTAAATTAAGTAAAGCGATCGCATAAATCGCAAACCCTTTCAAATATATCAAAAATTATATTTTTGCATAATTTTCGATAGAAGAGGCTCTTGACGCCACCAGACTATTTTTAGTTTTTTACACTAAAGTACTATAATATTTAAAATAGATAACTATATTTACCTTTAATAATTGTTCTTCCGGTTGACGAATTCCGAAGTTCTTTAAAGTTATTAGAGTTCACGATTGGAAGGCCTTCCTAAATACTCTTTTGGAGAACAATTACTTAAATTATCATTAAATAAGACAGTTATTATGACAAGATGATGATTTATTATTACGGATAGGAATTTCCAAAGGTTTTTGAAAGGGTTTCCTCTCATTTTTAAAGGACTCGTTAATCCTTACTTTAATTAACTTAAACTTTATACAAGTTAACTTTAACCGTCTTAAAGAAGCTGTGATCGAAGTGG
>JABUQX010032402.1:0-20628 GCA_015478945.1 Trachelipus rathkii
GAAGATATCAAAAATTATACTATAAGAGAAGAATAATGATATATACATTAAATTTAATATAATTGTTATTATTTAAGAGCATTCATCTCAGAACATATTTTATTACATGATTTTTAACTGTTATTTGAAATATATTATTGTTATTATTTTTTTCGTATCTTTCTGAATACGTACCAGTTCAAGAAATGGAAGGAATTGTCATGAAAGATGATATTGAGTCTGTTTATCATTGAAACGGAAGAAAAAAAATTTTTCTTAATAAAATTATAAATATACATTTATATAATAAGAATTATAATTAGTATTACATCTAGATCTTATATCATGATTCATATTTCATGTATCCCATATTTCATATAAATGTAGATTAGTTTTTTTTAATATTATTAAGTTCTCGATCTTAAATCGATAGTACAAGTAAAAATTCACAACCCTATAGATGAGATAATTAAATTTTTGAATCCATTAATTAAATATTATTATTATCTTATACATTATTAATATATTATTATCTTTATGATAGCTTTTAAATTATATCTTATATTATATTATTATTTATCATTACTACTATTGTATTATTATTATATAATTAGTTATTAATAATCAAATATTTCTTTTGATATAAATGGAATTATTGTTATAAACTATATATAAAGAAAAATAATAATAATAATATATAATTTATATTATTATTTATTATTATTAATATTAAATAATGAATTATCATATTTATTGCAAATCATTATTATGTACCATCATCTACTATTATATATAATGGCTAAATTTCATGTGTTTATTATTAAAGGTATCTATCCATACTGTACCACATGATGAAATACATTCAAACCAATGACCATCGTGCATATGAGTTTATCATAACCCAGTCAATCATCCTTCGTATAAGTCATTTTAGATCAACCTTAATTACTCGAGCCTTCTGTACCTAAAATCTCATTACATATCTTCTTATTATATGTCTCTCATTACTATGATAAATTATTCGATTATTATTTATATTATTCATCCATTGTTATGACCTCAATCCACTTCCTCTTTCATGGATTTATGATCTATTCATATATTGATTCAAGTCATCTTTTGAGTTTCAGGATTATTATTATTAGTATATTATTATTACTTACACATAACATAAACATTCTCTACTATACCATTTCCGCTTAACCAAGCCGGCCTATCATTCATATTATAATAATTATTCTTAATCCTTTCCACATTTACCGATAACCTATTCTCAATTAATTATCACATTTAAACTAGTACTTTTAAATTATTCTCATTTACATAATTCTAACTCCAATTTTCTCACTACTAACATTCAATCTACTTATATTTAATCGTCCTACATTTATTATTAATTTTAATTACTCATTTTCATAATTCTAGCATGCCTAAGTTACTTTCTCCATATTAATTAATTCTTATTTAGAAACAACATTGTATTTAATTATTAACTTATGAAGAAAATACTATATAACTAATTCTTGATTTCTTATGAACCATTAAGTACTTCTTATAACTACATTTATTATTATTTATTATTATATAATATTATTATTATTATATTCTTTTAATTATTATGATGCCTCAATCAAATGCTACATAGGTTTAAAATAAATTAACTATACTGCAATGTAAAGACTTCATTATTATTGCACTGTCACTACATAATTGATTCTAAGTACTCTTTTTATCATTATCTAATCCTATCTCATTTTAAATTATGTAATTCAAAGTTATCTAAACCTTAAGCCTGCCATTACATCTATTATTATAACTATTTACTATCTTCACTTATTAAATTATTCACTACTAATGCATTCATTACCGGTTATTATTATCTCACTAGGTGCTATGATCCAAGACACACTTAACCTACTACAGTAAGCTCATTTATATCATTCACTAGAATCCTTGCTCCAGCTGCTCACATCACATTTAAACGTAAGCATTACATCTCCAGCACGGAGGTGTACTCGAGATCCATCTAACTCCACAACCAAATATAGAGTTTCATTTCTTACAATCTACGTTTACTCTTCAGAACACACTCCATTTTCAACATATCCTTTATGCTAAATTCTGCTACGATCTAATAAGCAGCTCGGATTGAAGAGCGGTAATCATTCTAGATTTGTCAGAGCACTACAACACATACGAAATCTATAATCTCTCCCCCAGGCCATATAATCATAGGGTAAATTGATTTTCGTCATCCTCACTCGCCCGATATAGCGCAATTTACTCCCTATTTCTAGTATACCTAAGAACAAATCACCCATTGTTGCATCGAAATCTGACCACCACATCCGGTGCCTCAGACATGTGTCTTCTTCCGAGCAACTCGGAAATCTGTTTCCGAGAACAAGACACACGTGAGAAGAAAATAACCAGAAAAACATCATCATAAAACCCTGTGTACATATCGTGAACATACACTCTAATCCTCACAAAATGTCCCCAATCACCTGACACATCTCTATATTTCTTACATCTACATCTCACCTATCAAGTCCTCTTTCACAGATCATGCACATACTATATGAGATTCTTCCCTATTTGCAACGCACATGCCTAGCGACACGAGACAATCTCACCCACTAGAAAATAAGTTCACTAATAACTGGCGATGAGTTAATTGTCTCTCCATCTATAGCCGAGTAGTTATTATTATCAAGTTTACATAAATAGTAGCCTAGATGGAAAGATTCCTACAGAAAAACAACGCCGGACCTCAACTATATACAATTTATTCATCTTCTAGACACTCAAACTTATATATCATCTCTGATCCAAGGGCTATTGTTAATGAAATGGGTTATATATATATCATAACTATATTGAGCTTTTATTCACTCTTAGACAAATCCCCGTAACTTTAAGGTAGCCATTTGCGAACAGTACTTTTACGGGCACAGGCCCCTGATTTCTCTATTTAACCAAGCGTGTAGATTACCATATAACTCTTTTACAAAGCGACTGCAGAGAGCTTACAATTGTGCAAGATGGAAGCCTGGTCAGGATACATCTTTAGAAATGATGCGTCATTTCCATGCTACAGCTTTAACATTTTTCTTACCTTGTATAACACTGGAACGCCTCTACGCTTTTTCCGACCACTATTAGGGTTTCGCAAAAACTGCTCCACTCAGGATTCTCTCCTGCGTTTAGATCACGATACCAAAGAAACCTTTGCATCTAACAAGATGATTTTAGTACAGTTTTTTAATCTTGAGAAGGCCTATGACAACGGACTTTTCGCTCGTTTGAGTGTTTAGGGACAGCTCCTCTTTCCTTTAATACTGATATGCAGGGAATATTTTTTGAGATCTGCTGGACTATTTGTCTAGATGTTTCATCATGGATGAGGGGGTTCCGCAAGACAGGGCGCTCAGTGTTTCGCTTTTTGTGATTAGATTTAGTGGTGTGACTTTTCCCATATTATATATATTTACATATAATATATATAATATATATATTATACTATATATATATATATACTATATATAATATATATATATTATTAATATTATATAATAATATATATATTAATATAATATATAATATATATTGAATATAATATATATTATTATTATATTTATATATAATATAATATATATATATTATTATATATATAATATAGTAATATATATATTAATATATATAGTATAATATATATATATATATACCGCTAAAAAACAAAGAACTATTGCGGGAAGGTAAAGAAAATTTACCTCTCTGGATCAGCACCGCTTGTTGCGACTAAAAACGATATATTCGACGTCTCTATCATGAGCCATCCTTCTAACCTAGATATGCTCAGGTGATAAGAAGTCGAGTAATATCTTTCCTCAGTCGCAGACATGCGGTGGTTCGATCCTAGAGGAGGCAAGTTTTCTTTACCTCCGAATGTTCTTTGTTTTAGTGGTAAAATATTAAATTGCGGTGAAGCACTATAGATATTTATAATTATATATATATTATATAATATATATATAAAATAATACTATAATATAATATATATTATAATATTATTATATATATATTAATATATATATATATAATATATATATATATATATATTAATTGATTTAAAATTAAAGACTCTATTTTCAATCTCCAAGCTCTGTAAATAGTTAAATATTAATTAAAACCATGTCACTTCTTCACAATGAAACTGAAAAAAAATAATTAAATGGAGAAAAGTTCGTTTCGAGACTTATATCTCTTAGACTAATTTTTTTACAAATTATTAAACAATGAAATATAAAATATGAAAATAAAATAAAAAATAATAAATTCAGCAAAAAGACAGAGTGGCGTCACTTTCTTATTTCAGGGGAAGATCCATATTGGAGATTTTGAGACCCATTTTAGCCCACTAAAAATGGGACATGAATTCCTAATTATTCAGACATTTGATGGATAAACAACAACCGAACTTTTTTTGACCTCTAACGTAGCTTCTCGGTGTTTTTTGTTGTCTGATCATTGTTTTTGGCATTTCATTTTTTCAGAACAGATTTTTTGACATTTTTTTCGTATAAACTTCTACAATTTTTTCGAAATGACTTCAAGCTATGAAATATGCATAGATGGGGTCATATACGCACAAAATGCACATTTTGTTTTGATTTTGGAATAATTGTGCTCTACAATTAAAAAAAAAAAGTAACTTTGAATTTCGCTTGCTGAGCACAATAATAATTAATTATTGATAAGATTAAAAAGGATATGCAGGGGGAGAAGATGACGCACTTCGCTTTGCTTGAATTTTATTATCTTTTTTTTTCAGTATTTTTTATATTTTATTGTGTTTTAATAATTGTAAAGAAAAAATTTAGTTCTGAAGAGCAGACCAAGGATATAGTCTCGAAACATAAAATTGTTCCCGTTCGGCAAGCAATCCTGTTTCTTTATTTATTTTGAAGTGGTTGTCATTTGATTTTTACAGCCATATTAATATATGATTATTAATATATATATATAGTACTATAAATATATAATAACTATATAATAACTATTTAATACTATATAATATATATATTATATTATATATATATATATATATATATATTATATTATATAATATATATATATATATATATACAATTATATATATATAATATATATATTATATATTAAATATATAATATAAATTATAATATATATATTAATATATATATATATATAACAATAAATATATAGATATATATAGTACTAATATGATATACCTCGCAGCTACTACATACTGGGATTAAAATTTCACGTAGTACGCAACTCCAACTGGCTCATTTCAATAATGTAACATCATTATGCTATTATCTGGCTTCAATTTCCACTTTGGTAACGTTTGGTGAACAATATAAGTTGTTTCGGTGTCGTTGTTCGCATACACATACTGAATTAACATGTGAGCTGATAGACAAGTTAATGTTGTAGTTGAATTTGACAAAGAATTGAAGTTAAATCTGAACTAGGAATACATCTCCAGTAATAAATAATAAATAAATAGCTACATAAGCCAAATGACTCTGGTAAATAGAATTATAAAGCGCATAAAGGGTCTGCTAGAGAAATGCACTTAGAGATAGACAGTGCTATAATTTCCAACTTTTAATAATTTTCACAGTTATAAAATGCAATCAGGAGAGAGAGGAGGTGGAGAGAAACGTGGAGGGAGTAGAAAAGGAGAAGAGGATGAATGGAGGAGGAAGAGATGCAGAGGAGAGAAATTGGATTAAAAGAAGTAGTTGAAGGGGGAAGAAATTGAAACAAAGCAAGCGTCAGGTCGAGACAGAATGATTCGCTCGAAGACAGGCATTAAGGCGGTCGAATGAAAACACTCCTTGCGTGTGAACGTTATGAATTCGTAAAGAATTTCTCCTTCCTAAATCAATTGAAAAGTCGTCGTACTTCGTTGGAGAGCGGTGCTGGGGTCATGTCGACAAAGACATGAATGAGGAAGAAGATCTTGTTGGATATAAGATGCACTTGTGTTACGAGAAGAGTCGGTCTCAACACAGACGAGCCCATTGCTCAAGCGGGTAGGTAAGCAGCGGATCAGCTGTTAAAGAAATAAGGACCTGTGAATAAGAAGTCACAGGGCGACTAAAGGGAGAACATACACTATCAGACAGCAGAAAGTAAATCCCTTTAAAGCGAGCGAACTGCCACAAGTAGAAAAAGGTAGAGAGTCAGTCAATTTCTGGATTGGGCTGAGCTAGAAGAGAAGCTTAAGCTGACGTGAAAACGCCTATAATCGGGGCTGTTCCGGTTGTGGGTGGAAAGAGCTCGTAGAATCTTCTCTGAACAAAAATTCTAAATTCTCCAAAGAAGGATTCGAAAGGCGTCCTTCGTCCGAGTAAGAGAAAGCTGTAGGCCAAAGCGCAAATCCAATGAGGCTAAGAAGCTTTAGCTATGGAATCCGCGTTAGGACAGAGAGAGAATAGCTTTGTCAACATGTGGTATCGTCAATGCAGTAAGAATGTATATTCTACACGATAAGCGAAGAGTCCGTACGAATTGTCGACTATTGAACGTTCAAATGTTGCAACGCCTGGAGGTAAGAAAGTCCAGCGGAACTTGGTGTAATGGTGACTTAGAAAGCTGGAGGGAAGAACAAGTGCGAACAGTCCAAGTTACTACGTCGCATTCATACAGATGCACAAAACGGGCAGAACACTGCGTGAAGCAATGAGTGGTGAGAAAGAGAGTGAAAATTGAAGAAGATATCTAGAAACGATGCAGGGTACAAGAGGAGAGGAAACCCGAGACATCGCACAGATAGTCTCTCTATCCAAAGGAGTTGAAGCACTTCAGCTTGAGAGATAAGGTCTTGTGGAAGTCAGGATCTTCGTAAACCTGGAGTTGCCAATCGGTCTTACAAATGAATGTTGGGCAATGCTGAAATCGCGTCAATTTCGATGCGAGGCGTCAGCAGTGAAGTTATCGACACCCGAAATATGTTTGACATCCAGTGGTAAACTGTGAGACATACAAAGTGAGAATCTCGAGAAGTGCTGTTCGTTTCTGGAGACCATAGCGAGGGTAAGTGGTTTGTGATCAGTGAATATGTGGAACTCACCATCAAATAAATAAGCGGGAAATGATCGGACGGCAAGATACAATCGCAAGTTAACTCCAAAGCACTGTAACGTGTCCCTTAGGAGGTGTTATGCATTATGCGAGAGAAAAAGCGAGGGGAGACCCAACTCCGTTCAGAGTGCTGCTGTCGGAAACGCCTTACACAAAATCGGAGGCATATACATTAAACACATGTTGAAGCTGGGTCTGAGGGTGGACCAAGGAGTGGGAAGCAAATGCTTCTTGGAAACTCAAAAGCAATGAGTTCGTCAGTCAGTCCACTTTCGTTAGAACTTCTAGGTGCTTGTGGCGGATTAGAGCGGTGAGGGGTCGAAGAACTCTGCGCCCGATTTCAGGAAACGATGGTAAAATTCAGCATGCAGAGATACTGAACGATAGCTGATTCTATTGAAATGACAGGCTTAGGTAAGGTGGAATGGCCGCGACTCGCATCTGCGAGGATAGAATGCATCCACGAACAGTTGTCATAGAAAGTAAGGAAGGACACCAAAGAACACACTTGCCAGGCTGAGACCATGCCACATTCATTCAACTGCAAAGATGGCACTAATGCTCATCCTCGGCAGAGAAAGAGGAAGCTATAAAGGGTCATCCATAATAGAGAAGGCGAAGGGGAGACCTTTAAGGCTTTTCAATGAAATCTCTGGTAATGTCTGAGATAGCTCTTCAAGCCAAACGGATACTGGTATCTCTCAAGATGCCAAAAGGATGATGATGCCGTCTTCGTATGATCCTCTTCTGGCGAACGTGATTGTGGTAGCTACAAACCATTCCGAAAATACGGCTTATATGCCAGATTCAAGTGAACGACTGATGGAGGGCCGGGTAGCGGTCTGGTAGCGTACAGATATTCAGAGCCCTAAAATCTCCACATTGCCTCCATCAGAACGTTTGGGCACATGTGTTAGGGGGAAGACCATGTACTTTTGGAAGGGCGGATGATGCCTTGAGCATGTGCTCGAACTCCGCCTTGGCTGCCTTAAGCTTGTCAGGAGGCAGACGCCGAGCACGAGCGTGGAGAGTCTCTATATGGTGGCGCACAGAATTTGAACAGGAGAGGAAAAGAAACAGGGTTCAACACGCCGGAAATGCCTTTGCAGGTTGTGAAGAAGGAGGAGGACCGAAGAAGGACAACAGCAGAAATGCTTTAGCTAGCAGAAGTAACTAGTACCTGCCATAAGACAGGACGTGAACGTCAAACAAATTCCTTTTCTTAATCGACATAAGGTCGAATAGACAGGAAATAGCTCCCAAAATTGGTTGGGTCACGTCAGCAACACGATACCTATGGGGAATGAGGCGGAGGAAGATCTAAGGTGCAAAGCGCCCACCATAGACGGGATGGTACTACCATTTTCTGCATAACAGAGCCCGTCAGAGAAAGGAGAGACTGCGGCAGCATTCAACGTGTGGAAGAATACGGCGCACGGTGGTCGACTAGAAGAACAGTTTGTAGACCTGTCGAAAAGAGACAGCCATCCTGAGACGAGAAGGCCGAGAGGAAAAGAAAACACGGAGGGGTGCAGCTGCTCCACCGCTTTATCGAACCGCTGGCTAGGGGTTCCGAAAGTGCATGGTTGATTGCACTTTTTCGCTTGCAGACGATAGCGTGGTGGTAAAAGCAATAATCTATAGATATTGCGTGTGCGGGTGGGAACGATAGGAAAACGTCGTCAGAAGAGGAGTGGTTGGGGAAAGGGAATCCCTTTGAGCCGAACATGGCTAATGGTGATAAGATCCGCTTGACAATTCATCATGCCGTTCCAGGTTCAAGACGGGCTTCAACTTAAAAACGGGAGGACAGGATCGTGAAAGTGGTGGAGATCCCAGGGTATCGAGGTGGGATGGTACGCGGGTAACAACAAGAAGTAGCACAGAAGAGGAATCGAAGAAACAGAGGACTTGGGGAAGAAAAAGTATAGGAGAAGAAGGCGAAGAAGAGGGAGAGCATGAGGAAGGAGGAGGGAAAGTGCTGAGTGCAAGGATAAGGGAGACAAGTCACAGAGCAGAGATAGAGAAATAACGGGAGCATGAATTGAAGCGTGCGAGACATGCAGCCTCTCTGCAACTCCTGAAAGAAAAGTTTCGTGGTCCATCGATGCAAAAAGTATGCCATCGCTGAGCAGTTTCTGCCGAAACGAGTGGGATGAACCGTTTTCTAGGTGGAGACATGTAATAAAGGCAGCAATTGCACCAGGAGATCAGAATGCTTCTGATCTTCTAGCGAAGTTCCCGAGTAACTCATAAACTTAGCCTCTGAAGTAGGAATCCATGCCGGGATACAAAAGATCTCGAAGACGTGTACGGGTTCAAAGAAGAAAGGTGGGATTGAGTCTGATAGCGGAGAAAGACGTCAGCAGGAAAAAGACAGAACAATGCGTAACTTGCTGTTCATTGCCTCGGTACGCAATAATAACGATAGAAAACTACAGCTCAGGGTGGTGATAGAAAGGGAAAAGACGAACAATGACTTGGAGCAGGGTGGAGAGACGTATCCACCATGACGAGATCAGGAGAATAGAAGTAGAAGAAAGGAAATTGTAAGAAGGGAGTAAGTGAATAGGAGTTTGAAGAAGGAAGAAGAAAGAAACCCCAGCACAAATACGATATGGCGGGCTTTGAAGTTGGTAAAGATTGGGAAATGCGGCTATTTGGACCCACAGCGGCTATACTGTGTTATAATGCTCAAGCTGGACACACAGCTGTAGACTGGTAATAATCGCGGGCCCCCCCTATAATGGACCACGCAGCGCAATACTGTACATGACATCAGAAGAAATATATATATATATTATATATATTAATTAATATAATATATATATATATTAATATATAATGATATTATATATATAATTATATATATATATATTTATTATATAACTATATATATTATATAGTATATATATATAATATATTACTATATAATATATATATAGTATATACACTCAGGAAAAAAAAATTAGTAATTTTTAATGAAATTACATCGATAACGATTACCGATTACCTATTTAGAGACTAGAAGCTCATTATATTAAAGCGCACAAATAGTAATAAGATAATATAATTAGTAAATAAATGAAAGCTTATTATTATCACAACGCAACTCAACACAGAAACATTCTCACTAATACATGAAAATAAAACTACTCGTCTGCCGAGCATTATATTACTAGCTAAAAGAGAGTCTGACTACGAGATGCAGACTCTGTAGAAGAATGAGTAATGATTCTATATGAAATCATGAATTAAATAAGTCGGTATAAGAGATATCAGTTATTATAATTAATTAATTGTTAACAAGCCCGTGTTTCTATGTTAATGATTCTGCTTCTGCCTCTTCTTTTTTAATTAAATTTGGAATCTTTAAAAAAAACATCAAGTATTTGTCTACTGGAAAATATAAATCAGCCTATCCATATTGGAAAAGGAACTATTTTTTTTGACCAAGAAATAAGAGTTTCCACAATCGCTAATTAAAAGGGAATCGAGTAGAATTTAGTGGGATTATCAGTGAGCTTCGCACCACACACACACAACCCAACACACACACAACAACAACACAACCCACACACACCACACCACCACCACACATATTATAATCCCTGTTGTATATATATATATATATTATATATAATAATATATATATATAGATACTAATAATATTATATATATATATAACTTTATATTTTGGTCACTACGGCAAGTAGGCGTGCTCTCTGCTACCGCCAAAAGCGCAAGATATTAATATATATATTATAATATAATATACATATATAAATATATATAATATATATAATATTATATATATATAATATATATATTATATAAAATTATATATAAATATAGAAATTTATTATATATATATACTAATATTATTAATTTAATATATATAGTACTATATATATAAATAATATATATATTATATATATATATATATATAATATATTATATTATATATAGATATATATATATATAATATATATAATATGATTTTATTATAATAAGCTATATTAAATATAAATATATATATATTAATATATAAATATATATATATATATATATATTATATATATCTATATTTATATATATAACATATAAAATAGAAAAAAAATAATATTAAAAATCTTATTAATAATCTAAATAATATAATAATATAATTAAAATAATAGATAATAATAATACTATATATGGCATAATAATAATAATATAATAAAAAATAATAATAATAATAATAATAAAATAATATAAAATAATACTTTATTAATAATAATATAATAAATAGGCAATATCTAAATTTACGTTTTTCTCTAACTCATAAATTTTAGGTTAAATTTTTACAACTTAGTATAAAAATAATAATTAAAATTAATTACTATTAATTAATATAATTTATAGAATTGGGGATATAATGTATTAATTCTTTTATAATATATAAAGAAGTATATATATATGATATATATATATATATATATATAATATAATATACTATATATATATATAATCTATATATATTATATTAATAATTATATAAATATATATATATATATATATGAGATAGTATATATAGGGTATACATATATATATATATAAATATATATATTTATTATATTATAATATAAATATATAATACTAATAAAAGATATTTGTTATCCCTGTGAGGGACATCAATAGTTGAGTTGAGTGAATAAAATTTTTAAGACCAGTTTATCTATATATGATCAAGATGATATATTTTTCCAATTAATACTTGATTTTGTAGTTGTAAAGTTGAGCTTTCCGTTCTTAGTTGGCGGCACATGTCAGGAACTTTTTGTTTGTTTGATCTGAGAGCGGACCACCAAAAAGGCATATGCCCGCTCTAGCAGACAAAACCTGCCCTCAGGCTAACCACGAGCTCCAAGGCAAATGAACCCAGTCAAACACCCGCACGAGAGCCCGTGATACCTTCCGTCAGACTGTGAACGGAATAAATATGCATGATAACAACTCTGTATTCTGGCACCTGGTGTAAAATTGGGATAAGAGTAATACTTCAATTTGATGAGTGAGGAGTAATTTTCTGAGTTTGTAAGATAGTTTTAAATATGAAATAGTTAATGTCGTCTATGTATGCGACTCAGCTAAGTAGTATAATTTTGGGTGTTTTATCAAAGTGGACATCAATGTTTTCGTATTGTGTGTTTGTATGGAATTTATTTTAGAGGATTAATGTGAATTAATGATTTGTTTTACTCTCTATGTTAATCGTAATGAGGGAGAAAGTGTATATCATTAAACTTGTTATGTTGAGTGTTACGTAATGTGCAAAATTGTTTAGTCTCACAAAATAGTGTTTATTGCTTGAGGCTGGATTTTTGTAAATACTGAATTTGAGTGGATATAAATCTTTAGTTGATGGTATAATGAAGCTAGAACTCTCAAAAGATTTCTTATTTAATACTAAATATTGATCCAAAATATATTAATTTAAATAGGATATTAGACAACTGATACTTACGACTCTGGAAGTCTGGACCTTAAGAAAATCTATTAAATTTTAGTTAATAAAATGAATAATATTTAAGAAGTTCGAACTGGATACCAGAAGATTAATCATAAGAAAAGCTGACCAACTTTTAGTAATAGCTATTATAAAAATCGTTAATTTAGTTAATTATATTAAGCGAAACGATGTAATGCCATATAGATGATTAGTAGTCGGTACTCGTTATGTTAACTGTAAACCCACTACAGGAGTCTATTCCGGTATTAGGATTTTGCCATGATTAATCTCGTCACACCTGAACTGAAACACTCCACAAGTACAACGTAAATAGGATCAGGTAGTCTCGAGTGGATGCCAAAGTCTTTAATAGTCCAGTATAAATTATAAAATTAATATAAATAATTCTGAAAGCAGAAATAAAACTTATGGTAATTAAATTCCTTTCCTTTATGCAAGAAGATTTTCCTGAATGGAGTTACACTCTATCAATTACAAGTTTTATATTATATATATTGATATATTATATATATTATATATATATATATATAAAAAAAAAAAAAATATATAAAATAATATATATTATATATATATATAGCTATTATATATATCTACTATATATAATAATATAATACTACAAAGCCATAACTCTTAATGTAATGACATAAAATAGATATTATACTGACTGATAGGCTCGGAAGTTAATCTATTTTTCATCCGGGCAACTTTCTTTTCCAAAGGTAGTTTAATTTCACTAAGGTCAAAATCAAAAATATTTCATTGCTACCATAAACATAGCAGGGAAATGCATTTACTATCATTCCAGAATTTTATTGGGTCGCATTATCCACTTGATCACTGAATAGTGATTAGTGAATCCTCAGAAGACAATTTGACTATGTGGTATGGGCCATGTCGATTAGGCTTCTGAAAAGAAAAAAATTAAACCCAAATTTTTCGGTTATTAAAATAACGACATTGGTGGAACGAACGAAAACGATATGAGGGAAAAAGGGAGTTTTCATCACTTCAGCTGTCCGGAAAGGGCATAAGATTTAATTTTTCCGCTTTAAAAAAATTATTTTTTTGAAAAGAATATCCGCTTATATTTAAGAAAAAATATGAAATATAAATTGCCTAAGAAAATATCGTCCAAAAATATGATATATCGAGCCAAAATATGAAATTCAATATATGATATTTTTTGGCATACCCTACCACAATAAAGTTAATAATAAATTAAAATTGTTTAAAAAAATTTAAAATATAAATAAAAATTAAAGAACAAATTAAAATTTTTAGACCATTAAATAATTAAATATTGAATAACTTTATTTTTCCCTTTCATTCTCAGCCTTTTGCATAGTAACAAAACATCACAGAAGACGATAGAAAAAATTAACATGACCAAATTATAATAATAATAATAAGAATAATAATAATGAATAATAAATAATAATATAAAAATAAAAAATAATAATATATAATAATAAATAATAATAATAGATAATAAATAATATAATAATATAATATTACATAATAATAAATAATAATATAACGTATTAATAGATTAAAGTTTGTCCTTATAGTAGAACGAGGGTTGGCAATGGAGCCGAGGTTCATAGATCCAGAAATTAAGAATCTTGAGTTTTGAATATCTGTAAGGGGCTGTAGGATTCTGTAGAGTGGTGTTTGGGGCCTATTCTACCTGAGGCGTTCTAGCTCAGAATCATATTAGTTTGGTACACTATGGTCTGCTCGTGGCGTTGCAATCATACAACAGATGATTAACATGTGGCTTGATGAAGTTAATGTTAAGATTGATTTAATGGAACCCCCAAAGAATTTGAAGTTAATTGAACCAGAAACACATGTCAGGTAATATAATCTAATAAATAGCTTACAATAAGCAATATTACGCGGAATTTAGAATACTAGAGCGCACTTTAAAAGAATTGCATCAGAGAAATGGGTAGAGATCGATGCTATAGTGTTGCCACTTTTTAATAAATTTTTACACATCTACATAATTCACGTGGCTTAATTTTATTTTCGATTAATTATATGCGCGCTAATATATAGAGGTCAACATGCCTCAAACCTACACACGAGAAGGACAAAAAGCATGCTTTTTCGGGAAAAAATGCAAATAGTAATGGGTATGGTTCTCATATTAACTCTATAGATTACAGTTGTCTGGAATCACAGTGAAATTTATTATATAAGATTTATGATCTGACCCTTCAAATACTCCCCAATCTGCAGTCTCAAACACACATCTTACAACACTCATATGTGGGTCTGTAAGATCAATAGACGGATGTGCATATAGACAGACCTCAATCCTATTTATGTCTTCTCGATCCCATTCAAAAGGAAGGTCTGAGAATCGCAGCTAGGGTGCTCTGATCGTCTCATAAGAAGATCCTAAAGGTGCAGGTTGGTGTCATGTTCCTGTCCTTATGGAGAGAACTAATCATGTGTATCTGCTTCTCAGACTCAACCCCCAACACCCTCAACTTTGACTCTTTTAATCATGAAAGCTCTCTGTTTTGCTTGTGGCTATCTTTCCTGATTAAATTAGTAGTACATCTATCTCTTATAAAAAATTTACTTGCTTCAAAGTTCATTCCAATTCGACTCATGATTTACAAGATAGGCTCTAGGAGGGAAAGGATGAGTGATTGTAGATTCGTGTCTTTCATAACTCACGGTAATGTCAACCCTCCCACCCAGCTCGTCCTTAGTTAAGGACGAGTTTGTGGCATTGTTTATGGCGATGCATAGGATTGACCTTACGGCGAATGACACTTATACTGTATTCTCTTATTTCAAGAGTGATATTCTCACATTAAAAGACCTTTCTACAGGAACTCCCTGGTATCTGCAATCAGGTTCCTTAGTCTTTTACATATGATAAAAAACTTAAGATTCTGCTGGGTGAGCTCCAACATGGGTAATGTGCAGGTTATTGAAAGGCTGTAGGCAGTTACCACAGTTCTACAGTGTTACGAAGTAGGAAATTTCGCATGCTACAGAAAGTATATTATGTTTAAGGTCATTGTAGTCAGATCTATATTGTATTGTATCATATTGGAAACTGATGACTTCTCACGTGCTAACACATACATCAACTCTTCCAAGACTGTCAACTCATGTAGAAAAAGATCCGCCCCCGGTAGGATGTGTTGGTGCGTTTGCGCATCGTTCACACGAATCTTATGAACCTTATGACAAAGACACTCCACCGTTCTGTCCCTTCCCAATCAACAATAACTCATTTTTAGGTTCACCATTTCTTTGTTGATATGTGCGACCATCATAAGGGCTCAGATAGAAGTACTTTCCTGCTCTGATATCAATACTTCACGATGCTTCTTACATTTATCGCCGATCATCTCACCTAACATGAAAATTCTTTCTTTATCCATACGATAGTAATATTGTTGATTTCAGATTTATTCTCTATGTGCCACGTTTTGTCTGTTTGTCTAGAGCTAGATTGTTATTTATAAATAATGTCAATTATTTTGTATAAATATTTGTAAATCCCATCTTTGTAAATCTGATGTCAGAGCTTATTAAATTGAAGTTTATGAGTAAAATAAAAGGAAATTGATAAAAATTAATAAAAGGAATTTCTCTCATTGTATATGGGTCTAAAGTAGTCAGCAAAAATTTCAGTCTGGGTAAACGTTTGTTCTTGCGGTACTAAAGTAGAAGTTTAATTCATTGACTGTGTTGCTTCTTTATCACTATCTGATCATCTATATTAGTTAAAATAATAAAAAATAATATAATAATATAAAATATAATAATAAAAAAAAATAAAATAATATAATTAATCAATAATTAATAATAATAATTGATAATAATAAATATATATATTAATTAAAATACTAATATAATAAAAATAATAATAATAATAACGCTTAAAACCCCGGATTAACTTATTTAAGGGTATACCCTGCAAGATGCTTTTTACTATGATATAAAGTAAAGAGTAAGGAGTATAACTGTCATTAATCTTACATAGCGGTTAACGAGTTATTATTTTGGTAACAAAGTGCCAAAGCTTTGGTCATGCGACCCGGATTTAAGCTTTTAGGGGAATAAGGAGTCTGAATGAAGCCGAGAAGACGACTGTGAACTTAATATAATACGATTGGGAACCTTCTAAGTTAAATAAACGTGGATGATCAGAATGTAGAGTGATCAAGCACATAACTCGCTGTTTGAATGTTTGTATATCATTCTGACTTGGTCCGTTTGGGAGAGAGAGGAGAGAGGAGAGAGGAAGAGAAGAGAGAGAGAGAGAAGAGAGAAGAGAGAGAAGAAAGAGAGAAGAGAGGAGTAGAGAGAGAGAAGAGAGAGAGAGAGGATAGAGAGAATCACTAAGGTGTGCTGAAATATTTCAAACCTACTAACTGCGATAGGAGGGCATTTTTAGGAGGGAGATAGGATTTGTAAGTTTCTTTATCTCGACAGCAAATAGAACCAGTTGGTTTCAGTTGTGAGTTATCAGGTACGTATCAGTTTGGAACCTGACTGAAAATGGTGATGGGTGTTGTGCCAATAACTTTTACAGCGTAATTTTCGTCATTTGCTTTTTGATAAAAAAAAAACTACTTTCTTCTTGAAACCGCAATGCATAATCAGATTTCAATAAAACTTATGTTATATAAAAACATATGACTGGAGGAATGGAAAAGTAAATAAATGAATGAAAAATAATAAATAAATGAATAAATGAATCTTCTTAAAAATTTAAGAAGATTCATAGAATGAGAAAAATGATCCTGAAGTAAATTAACACACCTCTTGGCAGATACCCATTTCAGGTATCTGAACTCTCTAACCCGTGTACGATAGGTCTGTCGTCGAGGGGCTGTGATGAGCACTGCAATCTTTTGAACAGGTGACTTTAGAAATAAAAAGAGAAGGATAATTTGTTACTGTTTCAAAGTTTGGATAGTTAATTTCTGGGTAGTCATTCAGATTCGGTGTTAGAAATTTTTTTCCATTCACTTCGGGAATGAAAAGAAATCCAAGGATCAACCTCAAAGGAAAGTTTACAACTCGGTATTTTGAGTTAACATGTTTATGACTTCTATATTGGAATTGATTAGATGAAGGAAAGCATTTGTGATGGTGATTATTTTACTGATAAATATTTAGACGGGAGAATATATTCACGAAATGTGAAGGTTTTAAAGATATGAAGATTGTAGTGAGATTAGAGGTCTAAAGTGTAAGCTTAAATTAAATGTACCAAATGAGTTTCATTTTTCATTGCCATTTTCGCACATCATTTACTATTATATTATATAATATATAATAATTATATATATAATAATTATATTAATACTATTATTATTATATTATTATATATATATATATATATATAATAAATCTATAATAATAATATATAATATATATATATATAATATATATATATATATATATATATATATATATATATATATATATTATTATATAATTATATATATTATAATTATATTTCATATATATAAAAGCATAGCAAAGATTTAGAAATTGCATAAAAAATGAATTTGTTAAATGTTAATTTTTATTTTTACTTATGGTGCCTTGCTGATAGACCTTGAAGGTTTCATATTAGGCAATGTTGGTCAGTCCGAAGTGTAAGTCCTCTCTTGACTAATGTTTCAAGTTTATTTCGCGTTTAGTAAGAATTTTGCAATACTGCCTGAAATCCTTTCTTCCACTAAATATGATGAACGGGAAGCAAGTAAAATGTAAATTTCAATCCTTCAAGTTTGGCATAATCGTTTTGCTTTTTGGGCCAAAATGCTGCAACCAACTTGATTAAAATGTATTTTAGCTTTGATATCATTTTGTGTAAGTCAATAATTTTTTCACGTAATTTCTAGAAAAAGGTGTGGTCTAAAAATGGACTTACGACCCAATTAGGTATTTCAAGTTCACAAATATTTTAAATCTGATAAAATTCTCTTTCGAGTGTCAAGTAGGCTAGAGACATTCAACTCTTCTCTTTATTCTTTATATTGTTGTATAACTTGTAGACTTTGAAACTGCAGAAAATCTTTCCTAGCTAAGCTGTTTTTGGGACTTATTCTAATACAGAATTTATAATTCCTTCACGAAATAAGATTTATATTATTTCCCTGCAATTTGAAATTAATCTCATTTTGGTGCTAATCTGAAAGATGGCATGTCAACTTTGATTTTTAAATTATCATGCAATTTTTAAAATCGATTCTGATTCCAAAACTAGTATCGTACAGTTTATTGAAATGCTTCAAACAGTTCCATTTGAGAGCCATTGTACCTCGGTATGTACTATGTAGCTATAGGCTCTCAAAATTCTCTCCATTTTCGTGGCATAGCTTCCGAAAAATACGGACATTTAATGAATGAGCCTTGATTTTATTCACTGATTTAATTACAGTGTTCTGCGAATCATGTAGCCGACCACTAAGATGTTTTGCAGCTAAGTGATCTCGATGAATAATACAGTGAACTGTAAATATTCGTGGAACTGCTTCTTTTAAATATGCTGCTATAAATCCACAATAATGACCTATTATAGCTGGAGCTCCATCCGTTGCACATTCAATAATATATGTGATAAAAATATTCTTGGTATTAAAAAGATTTTGAACATCCTTAAAAATTGTTGAACCTTTTGTGTCAAGAACCTTTTGCTCCGCAAAGAGAAACTCTTCAAAAATTTCCTTAGTAGAATTTAAATAGCGGACGTGAGCCATTTGCAAAAAAAATCCTTGTCACTTAAAGTTGACTCGTCAAGTTTATTGAGAAAATTCTTTTTGTTTTATAAAGCCTCACATAGTTTATTTACAACATCTTTTGCAAATCATGGTTTCCAAAGATTAAATTATTTCTGGCAACAGAAGAGTTTCACTACTGCTATGTGGCTTTTCAAATTTTACAATTAATTTTGAAACTTTACAAGATAAAACAAGCCCTTTCTCTAATTGCAGAGTTTAATTAGTAAACCAATCTTTGATACTAGGACGAGTTTTAAAATTATTTTTCGTTTGGCGAAAGTATTTCACATCTTACCAGGCTCACTAATTTTGTTTTCGATTATAATATGTTATATTTAACGTCATTTTATTTTAATTTTAGTTTTCTTAAATATTTAAATTTATTATTATCATTCCATAGTTTTTTTTTTTTAAATTTTGAATGTATTTTCACCTTCTCTTGTTATTATTATGTCATTATATGTATAAAATGTTATTTTACGATGTTAAATTAGCTAAAATTTCATAGTTCGATGGTTCACTTGCCCAAAATTTTAACATAACTGACTATTTTATTTCATTTATTTTATTTTGTCATGGAACTTGAAATAATTTTATTACTTCAGATTTTAAGTCTATTTTTCTTTTACTTTTTCTTGATTTTTTAATGATTTTTTTTACTTTATTATACTTTTTGATTTTTTTATATTATTGTATTTAATTCATTTTCTTTATTTTAGATTTGAAAGTACGGATTTTGTTGAGTTTTTCACAGCTTTTTTGACTTCATTTTGTTTTCAATTTGGATCCTAGCTTTCAAATCCAAAATATGTCAATATTTGGCATTTACAGCTTCCCTCCCTTTGTTGTTTTTATTTTTTTTTTTTTTTTTTTTATGATAATTCTTTGCTCACCTTTGCGTTTACTACCTTCTTTTCGTGTGTTACTCCACTACCTTAGGGCTCATTTTCCCTTGTGATATTTTAATATTTTTTATTCTTTTTTGCCCTTTATCGCTGCGTACCGAACTGCGTGAATGTTTTTCTGTCCATTATTTTGCAATTCTTGCCACCAATTTTCCTTCCTAAAAAGTAAAGCATTGATTTCAATGCTTTTCAAATGGAAAAAGATTGTTTTAATTTCTACACAACTTCAATTTTGTCCTGATTTTTTATTGGAAATTATCTACTAGTTGTTTTTTATTATTTTTTTTTCTCATTACTTTGACATTTCTAATTAATTTTTTTCCCC
>JABUQX010032403.1:0-17582 GCA_015478945.1 Trachelipus rathkii
TTTAAATTAATAATATAATGAAAGGCATAATTGAAATAACAACTATAGAATATTAGTGATGCCATCTTCAGAAGGCATAACTTGGGGTATGAGTAGTGAGCTACTGCAGCAATCCCCTCATGCGGTCGCTATTGATGCTCAGGGTTGATTTTCTGTCTGTGCGAGCTCTCACTAATTAAAATGGTACACAGAGGGGGCGGTGAAGCTGGGCTTTCTTTTTCGACGTTTTGTCATTCTAGGTATCTTTTACTGCTTTCTTTTCTGATGCTTGTACAGTACCTTACTCCCCCAATCTTGGGGCAAAGGTGAAGAAAGAAGGAAAGAAGATTATATATTATATATATATATATAAGATTATAAGGTATATATAATCTGGTGAGAATTAATTCAATAAAATATAGATAATGATCTTTATTGCACAAATAGAATCAAATTAGTACAAATAATATAGTTATAATGATCACGCTTTCTTAATTCCATATTAAAAACAGTATAGCAAACAAGAGAATATATCAGGAGGGGGTGAAACACTATATATAATATATAGTCAACAGTTTGGTAAGATTTCTGAATCAGCTAACGCCATTTTTCTCTCTCTCTCTTCTCTTCTGTTTTTTCTCCTTGCAGCATATAACCTCATGTTGTCGGCTCTTGTTCCTTCTTCGTTAATACATCTGCTATCTGCGATTTTGTGTTTATCCTCCATGTTATTTTATTTATTTATTTCATTACTATCATTTCTTTAATAACAGCGATGTCTATTCTCGATATTTTGCTCGTCACTCCAGTGGTTGAATAAATAGCTTTACTCATGGTTTTACTATCGGTTTTTATTTCTATTGGTACATTTTCATTTGTAATTTCTTTCCAGATGTTTTTCAAATAAATAGTTGTCTCCGCTCCTTCAATTAATGCTAACGTTTCTAGTTTTATCTATTGTTGATCTTCATCTATTTTAAGTAGCTAATTTTCTTGCCGAATATATATATTCACACTGTAGTAGGTGCTCTTTAATAATTAGCAGAACATCATCTAGGAAAATCTTCATGATCATATATATCATAGGACCTCCATGTTTCTTACAGCAGATTCATCAATCAGCATTGTGAATTTTCTTGATTTTACTCTATATCCTTTTTTTCATATCTTCTCATCTCGTTTATTCTGTGCGGCATGCTTTTGACATCTTTTTCAGCATGTCCGGTCTGCTATGTTGACTCACCCAGTTTAGTTGTCCTTCTAAAGATCTGTATCTTTTCATTTCTTCTGTATTTAATGCTTTCTCTCCTTTTTTTATAGGTCCATAGATCTCATCATCTGTTTTATATAATTTTCTTGACTCGATCATAAGCCATCCTTCTTCTTGTTTCACTTCACTCCATGTATTTAAATAATCCTTGTTCTTTCTGTTCCTATTTTCATTTTTTGTTTTGATGTTTATAAGTCATCTTCGAGAATTTCATTTCCTCCATTAAATAAATATCGTCCACATGGGTAGCGACATTTACTCCTATTAACTCATATCCCTTTTTCCAACTAAGTATATGTTGGATAAATTTGAGCATCTTCTCTCCACCTACTTCTTTCATCGTTTTTCTACCACCTTTTATTATACGCTCAAACTTTTAGCTGCGTCTTTCAAATCCATAAACTGCCTTCTTTTAACTTCCATCTTTGTTTGTTCCTTCGCTTTTTCTGGAGGTTGAAGAACTATATAAAACTGATCTTTCAATTTTCTCCTTGGTAAATATACTGGTCTTAATGTCCATAGTTTGCATTTCCCAACCACTATCTCTGATATTACCTATACAATATTTGTAAGTTTCAGTAGCAATGTATGTCGTCTGTAAGTATTCCCATCCTTTTCTTCAAAGTCCTCGAACTACTAACCTTACTTTACAAACCCTTTTTCCTCTTCTTTCATTTTTTCTGTTCACTTATCCATCTAGTGGTTTAAAGACTTTTTTGACTTCTCAACATTTACAGCTTCGTAATACCTCATTCTTTCACCCAGGTTTCCAACTCTTTTGACTTCTAATACCTTATTCTTCACTTCTTGAGTGCATCTAATACTTTTTTCATGTATAAAGCTAGGTTATCATCATTAGAGGGAGTCATAGTCTTGTTGTCCTGTCCCTGGTAAATTATAACAGTTTAATTCAAATCTTGCTTGTACTTTACCAGCTCTTCCTATTATTTACCACTATCATTTCCTCTTGATTTCCTTTTTATTTGAACTTTTAATCAATTCTGACCTCCCTTCATAATCGGTAATCTCTCTTCTGTTTTTGATCAATTGCACAATCTTCAAGTTTCATCTATTCTCCTTACTTCATAAGTACCAGTTTAAAATTGGTCTCCTTATTCTCTCTATTTGCTTTGCCTCGTCCATTCCATGTTCTTCTTCTCTTTTCTCATCTAATCGATTAAACTATCTAATGTCATCTTGTCATCTCTTCATTGCTTATATGCCTTCAGAATACTTCATTCAAACACTCCCTAACATCCTTTTTACTTAACTAACTTAAGTCTTTCTTTTGCTAAATATCCTACCTCTTGATATCATACTATGTATAGCATATTTACGCTCTCAATTCATCTTTCTTCTTGCCTCAAATGCTTCACCATTCCCTACACAGTCAATTTAGCCGATAAATATAATCCCGAATGATTCTTGCCTGGTGCACCTCTCCATTTCTTTCTCATTCTCCCTTTATATAAAAACTTCCTCCTTCATAACAGCTTCCCCAACTTTATGATCTCTTACATTTTCTATTAACTCCCTTCTCATTTTTTCATTGGCCTCTTGCTTTATGTGAATCTCTCTAGCCTTATGCATGGCTAACAAATTCTCTTTTTACATCCTTATTCTTCGTTATTATCATGCTTTCTAGAATTCTTGAATGATCCTATTCATGTTTATCACTAAGTAGAATGACTTACATTCCTTCCTAAATTAATATTGGTTTTGGATTAAAAACCGCTTCATCAATGAGGTGGATTAAGACTCGTAGTTAAGATCCAATTTTTAATAAATATTAAAGATACTCTTTTGTAACTCCTTCGTCTATAAGTCAACCTTCTCATTGAATCTTTAATAAGACCCATCATTTTTTTCACAAACCGCATTGCTTCAAGGGCTCTCCGCGGGCGTACTCAATAGCTTTACGTTGAATCTCTCTGCTAAAACATTTACCTCCTCGTTTTGGAACTCCAATATGTTGTCAGACAACAACTTCCCTGGTGGTCAAAAAAAAAAAAACTATATTCGTCTTTCTATGATGGTAAATGCTCTGGGATTAAAGAATTGGCATGCGCCTGTGGCTTTATTCTGGGCATTTGTGCCAATTTGGGGCATTTTTAGAAGGCTTATACTTTTAATTATATTAATAATATATAATATAAATAATATAATAATAATATATATATATATAATATCTATATATATAATATATATATATAGTATAATATATTATAATTGCTGTCCTCAAGAACGCTGGTTACGTTAGATAAACCCCGGTTATAGCGACATTCGAATAACTTTAATCACCTGAAAAATCATTAATTTTAAAGTTTTTATAGATTAATAAGGTGAATAAAAATATCAGCAGTATTTATCTATCCTTAATAATTGATATATTGCACATTATAGTTAATTTACAGTACAAGTATATAGACAGTCTATTGATATGTTAATTGAACGTAGTATAACGACCAGAAGAGAGGGACAGCCACTCTTAACAATTTAATTGAACAAAGAAGGAAAAGTATGAGCAAGATAAGAGGTCTTGTCATACCCGAAACCAGATTGCGAGAATAAAATGACCATCATTTTTAAGTATTATAATTGTAATGCCTAAGTTCTGTAATATAAAATCTTCAACTTTACACAACAATTTTCCCCAGAGAAGCATTGATCGTTCCGGTACACCTACATCAGAAATGTCATTCGAATCTGTAATTGCATAGGCTGCTTTTTTGAGAAAGACATCGTTTATGTAATTTGACGCTTTGTGCTTTTGTAGCTCACCATATTATTTCTTCATATGGTTTAAATCATACTCAAAACATTCTTTTAAATTTTTGAAACTGTGCATTCCACCAATGAAGGATCTTTGTTGTCGACATATAAAAATTTTAAACCGTTAGTCATGCGAAACACAGTTCACCTAATGTAATTTAAATCCCAATCATTTACTACAGTGCATTAATTAATCTAGATCATCTTTATTATAAGAAACTGAATTAACAAGTTCAGCTAAACCAATCATCCGTTAGTGTTTTCTGGCTCTCTTCAACTTTAACACAATTTCTTTTTTTGTGAATGTTCGTCCAATCCATCACCACTCAACTATGATGAGCAATTGGCACACCAATGTTGCAATTTCGCAGTCTTCTAGCAGTTGAAAATCCTTGAAAATCTGTAACGCATTCACTCCATAATTTTTTCCAGCAAGCGTTAACCGGGTGTGGTTTAATTTGATCAATTGCCTCCTAATCATAATTTACACAGTCTGCCATATTTAAAGATTTGCTTAAATTCATGACTTTTGCATTCGAAGGGAAATCCTGCAACTTACAAATTTAATTCAAAATAGATTGTAATTGGCTTTGAAAATTGATCAATTTAAGACTTTGAAAATTGATCAATTTAGGCCGAAATAAATAAACTTCGACATTCTCCTTTGCAGTTTTAAGCCCTTCTGGATGAACGCCATCATTGTCAAGAATTAACAACCCAAGTAAATGCATTTCCTTTATTTTCAAGTAAATCTGAGATTTCTGAAATAAAGCACTTATGAAACCAGTCTTTAAATAAATCGAATATGTTTATTGACTTTATTCGATTGCAAGAAGACAAGTTAATAATTTTATGTTTTTTCCTATTAAAATATAGGTTTGCTGACTTAATGAAGCCGGTTTTATTAAGTGCAGCTAACATTGCACAAAATAATATATTGTCACAAGATCCTTTTGTGCCTGAAAGCCGGGCCTCGCTTTTCATTTTAGAAAATGTATGTGCGATCTGGCATTATTTTTTCCAGAGCCCAGTTTCATCAGCAGTGAAAACTTGTTCAGGCAGGTACCCTTTAATTTTTATTTTCATAATTATCTGAAAGCTCTTGCTGGCTTCTTATCTTCTGTTGTTATCAATATTTTTAAAGCAAAAAGCTTTTTGAAATTATCAAGCCCTGGCTAAATTTATACTTGGTCATTTCGATTTTTAGAGCCGCCACTGTAGTAGTGGCCTTTGTTCTTATCGTTATTCCGTAGCAAGGCACTCGACACTCAGCTAGTTGTCTTCAAGCCAATATTTAAAGCCAGTATTCGGTTTTAACCCAATCGTATCATCTCGCAACTGCTTGTCTTTTAGATGTCCTTAAAGATACTGCCTAAGTATGACTGAGTTTTAATGTCTTCTTTGTTTTTAATGTTCGAATTGTCGATTCAATTTCTCCCTATTTACATGCAACAGTTGTTATATTAGAGCATTATTCTAATTAATAAATTTTTATTTCTCTTCCCGAGTGATTCTGCCCCCAAAATATGGATATATTGGCGGGAAAAATATAATCGATATTTTTTCGATACTATCGAAAAAATATCAATATCGATATATATATCGATCCTCTTTCGGTATCCCTATTCCCTAATCTATATCTGTGATGTGATGGGGAATGGGGATATGGTATCCCTAAGGTTTTAGTACAATTTTTTTTCGATTGGGGTTAGCTGATAGTAATATCAACAAAATGCCAGCTGTTCAAAAATACAGAAAAGCTTGGGAGGAGATACCTGAATTGAGTGGTGAGACATTAAAAGTTCTATATTATACAATTTAACTTCACCTATAAGTTGTATTCATTCATTTTCTAATTTGCTTTAGAAAAGTTGTTGTAGGTCTAGACTAGCACTAGCAGAGATTTTATATGCTTAACCTTGCTAGGTTTGACTAAAGTCGCATTAAGTCCCGATTATAGAGGTTTTGTTAAACGGGACCACAGATTGACGGGACGTTCCTTTTCCCTGACATAGCTTGCATAACAATAGAGACATAAGCCACATGGACATATCAATTTATTCAGATGGACAATCTTATGTATGTGTTAGGTTTGAGCACTTTCTCCTTCAATGTGGCTCTTGATAGCCAGGGAGGAGCTTCGGCTCTCCCTGCTGGGAGTGGGGGTTCCTCTTCAGACTGTTCCAGTTTTGCTAGGGAAGGTGAACGTGCCTCCAGGATATAGAGTTAGGGTACATCTGGCACTAATCCGCTATCTCAAATATACCGGTCAGTTGGGCAGGTTGTGATCTCTCATGGGGTTTATGTTGGAGATAGGATCTGGAGGGGGTCTTGCAGACTTAGATATCAGTGTTTGGCTGGTGGGGTGGGAATTCCTAAATTATTTAGATCTTACTAGGTTTTCAGCAACTTGCAATGCCAGGAGATCCAGGCTGTTTTGTATTTCTTTGGAGACATCTTGTTTTCTGAAGAAGCCAAGGGTTAAGGGGGACTGTGAGGTCCCCAGGAAGCCCTATACCACATCAAGTAAGTAAGTGTTAGGTTTGAGAAAGATGTAAATGAGAGAATAAATGAGTACATTAAGATAGTTTGGTCATATGGAAAGGATGGATGAAAGTTGTTTGGTTAAGTGGATGTATAGTATTGAGTGTCCTGAGAATTAACTGGCTGGCAGAAGCGAGAAGAAGGGTGTAGGCCTATAATAGAAGTGAATGGTGGAGTTTTGTGAGAGGAAATGGTTGAGCCTGGCCCAGGGAATATACTCTGCATTGAATAGATACCACAGTGAGAGTCCATTGCAGCCTTATGAGCCTTAAGGTGGATTTTTTATTTTATTTATTTATTTATTTTTTTTTTGCTGCTGCTAGGAGCTCTCTACTTCTAAAGGTATGGAGAGGATAAAGAGGGCAGCTCTTTCAGTTTACATCATGTTCTACTATTCGATTTCCAGTGTATGGTGTGCACCTCCCCCCCAAGTCTCAGGGGAAAGGAAGGAAGCATGCGATATACTGTTATATATATCAATGGTCTGGTACCCACTAATCTCTCCCCATCAATAGGAATAAACTACAAAAATACAAAACACTGCCCTACGTTCAATAACTGGTTGCCTGAAACCCATCCTATTCAACATTGCATGAAGAAACAAAAATTCTACCAATTCTAGACCATCTTGATATGATAGGAACCCAATTTTATGCCAAGACTCTCGACCCCTCCTTCCCTTGTCATAACTACTTTCAGGAACACACACCACATCGCTTGAAATCCCCTCCCTCTTCCGCAGTCCTCTATTATGGTGAACTCTTCAGAACCATCCTCCCTAACCCAAATAACACCCCTTTAACAAATCATATTCATTCATATTTCGCACAGCGATATCTCAACAACCGTCTGACAAATTACCTCACAAACCACTACCCCCCCCCCCCCAAAATATTCCCTTCACAAAACCTACTCCCACGAAAGACACAGATCTCCCTCTCCAGATTGAGATCCGGACATCACCCAAACCTTCAAGAATATAAACTTAGATTCCAACCTCAACACACTCCATCCCTACTCTGTCAGAGATGCTTGACAGAGCCAGAAACTATTTTTCACCTGCTCCTGAAATGCCCAACCCTCACACCCTATTGAATACAATACCAAATCACCTCCCTGAATGACCTGTGGCTCCGCCCGGTGGAGGTAGCTGGATTCCTGATATGGTATGGGCTCCCTATATATCGGGAACTAAGGTAATATACTATATATATTATATTACGAATAGGCCTATGTACGCACATTTCACGTAAACTTGTTGACAAAAAAAAATTTACAATATTATAATTTAAATTGACAATCAATTTTAATAATTTTTAATAGTAATAATAATATTTACACTTATTAACAAAAAAAGGCACTTTATATCAGGGCTGCAGAGTCGTGAAATGAATTTTTCGACTTTGACTCCTTAAATTAAAATTTGGATATTCAACTCTGACTCCACTTAAACAAAAATTTTCAACTCTGACTCCACTTACACAGGAATTTTCGACTCTGACTCCACTAGAATTTTTGACTCTGACTCCACTCCTGGAAATTACACGACTCTCGACTCCGCAGCCCTGCTTTATATTACCAGTATGTAAGCACATTTCTTAAAAAAATTATACAGTATTGATTTGCACTTTTTTTTATCCTTTCACTAGATAGAAAGAAAGATAGGCATAGAAAATATTAAACAAATGTCTTATAGTCTACCATGCATAAAAACTAAAATAAAATATTATTAAAAAAAAAAATGGACATTTTTATATGTTTATATTGACCGGTTTTCCCCCAAAATTGAAAACACTTAATAACTTTTAAAAATAAGCTTAATATTTTAATTTTTTTACATGAAAAATGTTAAAAATAGACTTCCCAATATGCATCTAAATCGAAATTCTGATATCTTAATTCTACGAGATTCACCAGATCTTAGAATTTTTTTTCAATTTTCAATTTTTTTTTTTTTTCCAAATGGGGGAAATTTTTTTGATTTATAGGTGTATTTTATTTACTTAAATTTTTATATATGGTTAAAATATATTCTATTTACTACTTAAAAAATCTTTTTCTAATTGAAAAATGTTTTTATTTACAAAAATATTAAGAATATTAAAAAGTGACTAGTTTTCCCTTCTGTGACCGATTTCTCCCCCATTTTACGGTATATATATATATATATATATATATATATATATATATATATATATATATATATATATATATATATATATATATATATATATATATATATATATATATATATATATATATATATATATATATATATATTAAAATGAATTAAAGGGTAGTGAAAGAAAAAACATAGAACTTACTTGTGTAACGCTGTAGCCAACACAACTGTTGGAAGAAGAAACCACCTTTTCCTTCTCTGTAAATTTGGTAACTTATAGATGAAGATAGATAGGGGTGGAAGCGTACAATCAAGCAGGGAATATAAAACTTAGTAGGTCAGTGAGAAAATCTCAGAGCATGCAAAAGAATATAAATAAAAAGTTAATAAGGCATGAACTAGTACCCCAATTATGGAATAAAAATGAGTCATGCAAAAGAAGTTGAAGTTACCTTGGATTTTCCCAAGAACAAGTCAATGAAGCAGATCCACTTCATCCATATCAGAAAAAAAGTTCTTGGTAAAGTTTGGAAATAATAATAAACTCGACACCAAGGGGGTAGCAATAATTTGCAAATAAAGACTATATTTATTAACAGTTTCACTTATTTCACTTATGTACAGGTGTAAGGATATTTATTCAAGATATTTATTAATCTATTATATCTTTCATTATTTACTTAAAATTAACCTATACTAATTTAAAAGTTTTCCCCACCCTGTGTAATTATAAACTGATTAATAACCCTAAACTTATATAAATATACATCAATAATTATAAACACATTAATCACGAGTAAGTATCTATACAGATTTTATTACAATAATTATAATAATATATTTTATTTTAACACTGATTACCTTCATTATTTTCAAGAAGGTATTAGTATAGTAATATCAATTTTGAGTCCAAGTCCAAGCAATGGATTATAATTGGTAAACTTCAAAACCTACGGTATGGAATGCATTCTTTAATAGTTTAAATTTTATTTATCATTTTATCTTATATCACAAGAAACACAAGCAAAACTTTAAATTTTGAGGTTATCTTACTGGTCAATACTGAGAATAGATTCTCACAAATGCAGATTTCCCTCAATTGGTGAGGTCACCCTATAAATTTCATAACTTCATTTGTAGCTTATAATACGGTATATGAAATCTTTATATATTTATCAAAGGTGTGTTTTATACATAAAAAGTAACAGCACATTACCTGAGCAATCTAAGTGTAATTAAGCTAGATAAGGAATTCAGTTCTTAGCAAACAAACATGGAGAATATATTAGAATTAAGAATTAATAACAATAGTGATAAGAATTAAAGACTTTTAATAAAATATAATTCTGTAAAAAGGAATAATAAGAGAATTTTAGTTTGGTCATATATATATATATATATATATATATATATATATATATATATATATATATATATATATATATATATATATATATATATATATATATATATATAATATTATATATATATATATATATATATATATATATATATATATATATATATATATATATATATATATATATGTGGTACTTGCTGCTGAGACCAATCTAATGACACAACTTCAGCTGCTTGAGTTTGTCCTATTTAAGATATTTTAGCTATTTATGATATTGATCCACATTTGGAGTAACATAACTTTTAAAGTCTAAAAATAAAATTCTAAATCTATAGGTGTTTTGGTTATGGTTCATGACAATAGATTGATTATTTATATTTAGAAAATGTCTGGTTTCTTGGTGGTTGTACTGAAAATGTATTCTAATTTTACTTCATTTCACAATTTTTTTCAATAGTTTCTGCTGCTGCCCTGAAAATCCATATATAACATTATCTGGAAAGGGTTATGAATTGATTTATATGAAGCCTCAAAAGTATTTGAAATATTTGATGCAGTAATAAAATATTTTGAACCAATATACATATTTTTGTCTGGTGGGACAAAATTACACCCATTTAGGTACCCAATATTTGATTACTTCAATTTATTTTTAAACAGGTTGGCTTTGTGAAATACCTGAAGAACCTCTACGTGCTTATTGCAATGTTTGTAAAATTAAACTTCAAGCTCATAAAAAATCACTACTGGCTCACAAGAAAACTGTTAGGCATATATTTAGTGAAATGTCCCTGTTACATCCTAATGATGATCCTCTTTCTTCTTCCACCATGAATGGTATCTTTCCAGACAAAGTTCATCATGTTGTAGAAGAAACAGCGGAGCCTGGTGTATTTTCTCCAAGTGAAAAAGAGGTATGTTGCTTTCTGTTGTTAATTTTGCCTTTGTTATTTGAAGATGTTTTCTATGCAATGGTTAATTGAAAATTATTAAAAGATTTTTAGCCTATGTATGTGATATGACACATAATTTAAAGTTTTCTTTTAAATGAAATCTGTATTAGGTTCACTTTTATACCTTATTAAAAAGTAAAAATCATTATGAACCCAAAATAACTTCATAACTATATTAGAGTATTATTTATAATTTATACAATTAACTAATCTTGTTTAATTAATTAAGCAGTTCCTAGATTTACTAATTAATAGATTCTGAGGTTTGTTCATAAAAATTGAATCTATAAAGTAGGTAGGTATAGAAATATTTACTTAGGAAAGTAAGGGTAGTTTCTTAGAAAGAGCTAAAAATTAGACAAAATTTGTAGTGTGTTAAAATGGGAGAGTATAGAAGAGTAATTTATATGTAATTCAGGATTCATTGATTGGAGTAACTAGTATTGTTTCCTTCTACATCCCTAAATCTGGCACTGAAAATTTAGATTTCTGTGCATGATGAAGCATATGTGCAATTGTTGAATCTATTAAGAAGCAGCATGTCATAATTACCTATCTAACTGAGAAGTGCTTAACAGTCGTTATTTTCCTATTTAGCACTATTTTTTTCATGATTAAATTAAAGAATGAAAATAGTATTAAGATGTAAAAGCTAAACTGATCTTGTCTTAAATGTAGGACTATTCATTTAATGTGTAACATTGTCCTGGGATACCAAACGCTGCTGCTTATGCCATATTGAAAGGATTTCATGCATCTACAGTGCTCCTTAGTTATGTTGTGAGCTACATGTTTCTGTGCTATCATGGCATATGCATGTTACATTTTCTGTAAATTAGAATCACTCGTATTTGGTTGATGGAATAAACAAATTTTTATTAGACTGAGAGCAGAATGAAGCCTAAGTTCTATAGGTCGCAGATTTAAATTAATATGTTCCATGAAACCTTTTGAATATGTATTTATTTGCAAAGTTTTACTTTACAATCAATATAAACCTGTCATAGTTGATGAATTTTGCTTACTCATGATGCGATATCTCTGGTGAAACTATGTTTGTCTCACTAGTCTCCTATATTTGGCTTTCTAGATACATATTTTTGATCATGGATCCTCTTTCATATATATATATATATATATATATATATATATATATATATATATATATATATATATATATATATATATATATATATATATATATATATATATATATATATATATATATATATATATTTATATATATATATATATATATATATATATATATATATATATATATATATATATATATATCTTTTTCTTTTTTTCTTCCTTCTATTTTCCCAAGAATGGGAGTAAGGTGCGTAACGAGCATCGGAAAAGAAAAGCAGTAGAAGAACATGACATAAGTCGAAAAGAAAGCCCAGCCTTACCGCCCCCTCAGTACCATTAATTAGTGAGAACTCATCGCAGTCAGAAAATCCACCCTAAAGCTTCATGGGACAGCGATGGACCCTCACTATGGTAGATCGTCAAAGTAGGTTCATCCCTTGGGCCCAGGTGGGCCACAACCATAAACCCTCACAATCCCCGCCATTCACTCCTGTTACACCTTTCTTCTCGCCTAACACTAAAGTCACATTTCTCTCCTTCAAACATTCGCTTTTACTGACTCAACTTAATTTTTCTTCGGCTCCCAAATGGTCGGTTCCTAACATAATTTCGTTACTATACATCCGCTTAACCAACCGACTCATCCATCCATCCTTTTCCATATGACCAAACCATCTCAACAAACTTTCATTTATTCTCTCATTTACCCCTTTCTTCACACCACACCACTCTCTAATAAGTTCATTCCTCATTTTATCAATTCTTCTCACACCTAGCACACCCCTAAGATTGTCCATCTGAACACATTGAACTTCTTATTCCAGACCATAGTCTCACTACTATAATCTCACAACTATACATTAACACAGGTAACAACATACCCTCATGTAAGACCCTAGCACACTCAAGACTTAGTCCCTTTACATCCACCAACGATTTAATTGCATCAGCCTACCTTCCTGCCATTCACAACTCTCTCTCCTACTACACTCTGCATCAAATTGCCCCTTCATTCCATCCTATACTCCTAAATATTTAAACTCAGACAATTTGTCTCCAGCTGCTCACCATCTAACATAACTTCACACTGAGGAGGTCCTCACTACAACCATAACCTTACTCTCTTTTCTAATGTTTACTTTCAAGCCCCTCCCTTTTACACACCCTGCCAAATCTCTCTCTACCAATCCTCTCAAACTCTCTTCAGATTCGCCACACAGAACCAAATCATCCGCATATAATAGGTAGGGCACCTCAACTTTCATCTCCCATTCTCCACCATTCTAACACCATTTCCTGCCATCCCCACCTCGACTCCTTTCATAACCCTATCCATATACAAATTGAATAACCAAGTGGACATAACACAATCCTGTCTTACTCCGCTATTAATCCGAAACCAATCACCACCATTGACACCATTTATTCTCTACACACGCCTTCACCATCGTCATACATACTTTTGATTCCATTCAGAAGCCTACCACCAACACCATATTTCACTAACACCTGCCATAAAGCTTCCCTATTAATCCTATCATACGCTGTTGCAAATCCATAAAACCTAAATACAATTTATTCTTCTTCTTCTCCCTCATTTTCAATCATTTGTTTTAATGTAAAGATTTGATCCACACATCCTCTACCACTCCTAAACGCACCTTTTTTTTCTCACCAATCAGCCCTTCAGTCACTGGACGCACTCTTTCTAGAATTAAAATACCAGCATATACCTTCCTACAACACTTCAATAAACTTATTCCCCTATAATTTTTAACAGTTCCCCTTTTCTCCTTCCTTACTTTTATATAAGGGTACTATACTGCTCTCCTCCAATCCCAGGGAACTATACTCTATAAAAACGCTCTTTGCATACAACTCTCCAAATCCAATCAATCTCTCCTCATCTCGCTCCGTTCTTGATCATTTCACCAGTAATTTCATCTATACCTGCAGATTTACCATTCTTCAACTTTTTTCTTCACTCTACCCATTACCTCCTCCTTACTAATAACCTTATCCCTAAAATACTCTATTTCTTCTTACACCAACAAACCCACACACATTCACTATCACTCCTTCATCATCATTGTTAATATTGTGCAGATTTTCTCAAGTGTTCTTTCCCATAGTGTTCTTTCCACACTCCATTTCATCAGTTACAAAAGCAATATCCCTGTTCATTATTCTAAGCAGACTCTCCTTATTCTCATTCTTAACCTTTCAAGCCTCCTTTCAGAAGAGCTTCCTATTCCCTTGTGTCCTCATCATCCTCCTTTCCAAACTGTTCATATTTACCTCTTCTTCTTGTTTTCTCCTACTTATACACCTTTTAGTATTTCTTTTTTCCTCCTTATATAATTCCAAGCATCTTTCTTTTGAGTCTTCATCATTTGCTTTTAGTACATTCAACCACGCTTCTTTTTTACCTTTAACCGCTTTCATCACCTCTTCATTCCACCATTCACTGTTAACATTCTTACTTCCTACTTTAGCACATTAGCACATCCATATACTTCCTTTGCACTGTTAATAACCGCTTCCTTCATTTGCGTCCAGATTTGATCTGTTTAGTATCAACTTGTTCACATTCAACCGTTACTAGCGAGCGCTCTTACATACTTATCGTTATTGTCTTGCTCACTTAACTTCTCACTCTTAATTTTACCTATTTCCTTTCGTATCACCTTCCTCTCCATCCAAGAACCCAGTAACTTAATTTTACATAGAACAACATAATGATCCGATAATCCCATTCCTAAACCCCTCACTGATTTAACATCCAACACATACTTCAACATCTCCTTCACCAACACAAAATCAATCATACTTTTCACTTCGATACCATCTCTACCTACACCAACTCTAGTATACTTATGGATACTCTTGTGTTTAATGAAAGTATTACTTACACACATACCTCTCTCTTCACAAAAATCAATCACCTTCCTACCATTCTCATTTTCTCCCGCCACCCCAAAACCACCTGTTATACCATCCCTTTTTTGATCACCTATCCAACCATTCAGTTCCCCCAAAACTATCAATCTGAAGCTCCTACTCACCCCATCCAGAACATCATTCAGATTATCCCAAAAAGTCGTACTCTTCAACGTTTCCCTCAGATGGACCATACGTCACAACAACACATAGCATGACACTTTCTTAAACTTAAATTTAACCATTAGAATTCTAGGACTCACACAATCAAAGTCTACCATGGCTTTGTACCACAGGTCACTCATCAAAATTGCAACTCCTTTTCTTCCTCTCTCATTCATTTCCACACCAGCACCCACATATTTCTCACCACACCACTCAATTTCAACGTTTCCTTTCATCTTTGTTTCAGTCCCAGCGAGCAAATCAAATTTGCCCTTTCTAAATACATCCATCACCTCTCTCCTCTTCTCCTCAACATTTATTCCTCTGACATTCCATGCACCCATACGGTTCATACAGTTTCGCCGAAAGATAGAAGGCCGTTTACAGCGATCACGACCCTCTCCGAGGCCTGCATTAGCATTCCTGGCAAGAAATAGATGGTAGTAGGCAGCCAACCCAACTATCACCGTTCCTTAGTCGGCTCCTACGACACGCAGGACACACGATGTGGGCAATTCTTTCCAGGGCTGCGGACTCGGAGTCGTGGAGTCGTGCAACTATCCAGGAGTCGGAGTCGGAGTCGAAAATTACTGTGTAAGAGGAGTCAGAGTCGGAGTCGAAAATTTATAGAACTATTATTATTATTATTTTAATTATTATTATTATTATTATTATTATTATTATTATTATTATTATTATTATTATTATTATTATTATTATTATTATTATTATTGAAACTGAAAGTATTAAACTGTTAATTTTAAAATGGCTGTTTTATAATGAAAATAAAAATAATTTGCATTATAATTGGTTATACATTTGTTTCCGAAACTGATATATATTTGTTTGTCATGTATTGCGCTGCGCCTGCATCTTTCTGTCTTTACTATAGATGATGTAGCGGATGGTGATTTTTGACTATCTGCGGATGCGGATAATAAAAATCACTATCCGCACATGCGTATAGTAAATATCACTATCCGCGAATTGAGGATAAGGATTTTAGAGTCTTAGCCATACTTCATATATATATATATATATATATATATATATATATATATATATATATATATATATATATATATATATATATATATATATATATATATATATATATATATATATATATATATATATATATATATTAGGGATGTGCCAAAGTATTGATATTGCCGAATATTCGGCTAAAATTATTCGGCCGAATACCGAATATTCGGCCGAATAATCACTTCACTATTCGGCCGAATAGTTATTTCAAAGTTCGGTCATCCATTTAGGGAAAAATAAAGAAAACTCACACTGGTCAACCAAAAAAGGGGAAATTTTTCTTGGATGGACTTTTGTAGCAGATATATAGTAATTCGAGGTGCTGATTTCATATTCTCGGATTTTTGCTGTATCACATCCCGTTTTTGTGCAATCATGGATCCCTATTTTTGCATCTTCCCTAGAATGACAAAATTCATGCGCACTACCTACGTAGGCTGTATAGAGGTTACCTTCCGCATATATCTACAGTAGTAGCAAGTTTTACTGCAGTCGATATTCGGGAAGCATGTGGTAATCCTTTAGTACGTCTACATGTATGGATGCCAATGACCTGGATGATGTCTATCATCCATCTGAAATACAGTCGGATGGTCCGTCATTGTTCACCCAGGGTGAGAGTTGTATGAGAGTTGTATTTGCCGAAGTTGTCCTGAGCTGTTGGCTTCGAGGTTGCATGAAAAAATGACTACTGGACCATGGCACAAGAGTAACATTTTATCGTAACAGAGAAGCAGAGCTGCCGAGGCTCTTCCAGTCAGATGGTAACCTTGTGTATTGCAGTGAAGTTGCAGGCCTACTACTCGCTATGGGACTCCCAACATACGATGCAGGTGAGTGGCGACTTTATTGACACTTCCAAGAGCAGTTTAAAGTGTGTGTTGTTACACAACGGCAAAAAGGTATGCTTCGATTCAAGTAGGGTAGGTACGGATGAGAGGAGTATGCAAAATCAAGACAGTTTGGAGGCTACAATATCTGGTACATGGATGGTAAATATCGTCGACCTCAAAATGGTAAACATTTTGCTCAGTCAGCAAGCAGGTTTCACCAAATATACCCTCTTCCTGTGCTATTGGGACAGCCGGGTGGCAAAGGATCACTGGACCAATGGAGAATGGCCACCGAGGGAAACCTTGACGCCAGGTGACAGGAACATCGTACGTGAACCATTTATACAGAGAGAAAACATCATCTACTCTACTACACATAAAACTTGGTTTAACAATTTGTGAGGGCCTTTGGGACTATTGAAGTGGCGCACGAAAAACGCGAAAAGCGTTCACGATAAATGCAAAACGGTTAAACACCGCAACGACTGAACGAAGTATACCG
>JABUQX010032404.1:0-30000 GCA_015478945.1 Trachelipus rathkii
GAAAGCCTAAGTTGATTTTGTTTTCTCATATGTATTTCATATCAGAGAAATTTGTAATCTTTAAAAGAATTCTAGATCTTAATACTAGATCTTTAACAAAATAGGTACCATTCCAAAACAGTTGTTGGCTTAAATCGGTTTTATTTTCTCATATGAATTTTATCAATGAGAAATTTGTAATCTTTAAAAGAAGAATACTAGGTTTTAATATTTAGCAAAATGGGTACCAGTCCAACCCAGTTGAAGACCTAAATTGATTTTATTTTCTCTAATGCATTTTATTTCGGAGAAATATGTAGTTTTTAAAAGAAATATGCTAGATTTTAATATTAACAAAATGGGTACCATTCAAAGCCAATTGAAGGCCTAACTTGATTTTATTTTCTCATATGTAATTTATCTCAGAGAAATTTGTAATCTGTAAAAGAAGAATACTAATTTTAATATTTAACCAAATGGGTATCATTCCAAATAGGTGTTAAAAATCTCATATGATTTTATTTTCTGAGAAACTTGTAATCTTTATAAGAAGGGATAAGATGTTAATATTTAACAAATGTGTACCATCCCAAACCAGTTGTAGGCCTAATTTGATTTTGTTTTCTTCTCATATGTATTTTTTCTCTGAGAAAGCTGAAATCTTAAGAAGAACGTTCTCGGATTTTAATATATTAACAAAACGGGTACCATTCCAAGCAGTTGAAGGAATAAATTGTTTTTTATTTCTCATATGTATTTTACTCAGAGAGAATATGCAATTTTTTTTTTAAAAAAAGTAGATTTTTCAAAATTTAACAAAATGGGTACCATTCCAGCCTAGTTGTTGGCCAAACTCGATTTTAATTTTCCTCATATGAATTTTATTTCTGAGAAATTTGCAAATTTGGTTTGATATTAGATATTTGAATTCGAGTTAGGTTAGGTTAGATAATTTATTAATATATCATTCAAGAATGGGTACTATAATTTATTAGCTCCCCAAGCACGAGTGTATGGCTACGATTTTTTTTTCTTCATATTATAGATGTTATCTTTGAAAAAAATTTTTTTTTTTTTTTTCCCATTTTTAGAACAAAGAATGCTACATTTTAAATATTTTAAAAAAATGGATAACAATTTTGAGGCCCAATTATCTTGGTTTACGTTGATTTTGTTTTCTCAATATGTATTTAGCCTTGTAGAAATAAAATATGAGTAATATTTGGGTAATATTGTAAAAGTCTGCTATTGTATTGTAATTATTTAATATTTACAAAATGTGTGCCATTCCATGCGCCATTTGACGCTTATTTCTTATTTCTCTATATTTCATATAGAAAGTTTTAATTTCGTGAGATGATTGATTGTGGAAATTTTTAAAAAGGTAGGAAAATCTTAATGAATTATTTAGTAATTTTAACAAAATGCTGAAGCTTTTTCATGCCGGTTAGTAGGCCTAACTTGAATTTTTATTTTTCATATGTATTTTAATAACTCTATAAGTAAATTTGGTTAGTTTTTAAAAGAAAATGAATCACCTAGTACTTCTTTAATATTATAACAAAATGGGATCACAGATGTCCAAGCTAGTTTGTTTAGCATAAAAAGTTGATTTTGTTATCTCTCATATGTTAATTTAAATCTCATTCAAAATGATCTTTGTAATTTTACATACAAAGTAAGGAATCTATGACTTACCTTATAGAACGCCTTGGTAAATATTTTAACTACTTGGGTTTTGATTACAATATCCTTAGCCCAGTTTGTAAGGGCCGTATTACGTATTTATTATACTTCTATCGTCATATTGAATTTTAATTTCAAAAGAAAACTAAGGTATTTATTAAAAGAATAAATCTAAGATAACTCTATTATATATTTTTTAACAAAAAGAAAAAATATAATATTTTTTTTTATTTTAAATTCCTCATTTCGCCCCAAAGCGGCCGCGTCTGTTTTAATGGTCCTAACAGATTTCTGTATTATCACTGCATATGATATTGTTCGAGTTGCTGATTAAATTACTCAATGTATATCTAGTGTGTGAGATTTTTTACAGAGAGAAAAACGTACTATACCATCACGATAATTATATATGATTAGCGGTGTATTTAAATTCAAAATATATATATATGGGGAGTAGCAGCCTCTAGGATCTAGTGGAAAGAGTCCACAATTCGCAGACGTCTACAAAAGAACTAGGATCAAATTTATGATCACGAGCTAGCCAGAAATGAGAAAACATTGCTGGAAATGCTGGTCCAATTTTAGTGAATATTGGAATCGATAAAAAGAAAAATAAAAAAAAAAAATAAGAAAATAAAAGCAAAACAAATATAATATATTATATCAGTCGTATTTAAAAACGTCATACAGTTTTAGTGACGCTACGAGGATATCTTGGATGAATATTGCATTTTGAATGCCGTGTATCGCTATGTGTCAGCACATCATCTGGAATAGGATAATGAGATCTGTTATAAAAAAATAAAATAATATATTGTTAATAATTATAGTAATATATGATTTGCTATAGGAGACGTCCTAACTTTGATGAGGACTCCTTTTATTGGTTACTCGTAAAATAAATAGACTTTCTATTAAATTTTGCTTTTAGATTTTTTTATTTACAGTCTAAAGAATACGACCCCAAGGGTATATCCGCAAACTTGATGGCAGGAGTGGGTCTCTCGCCTCCGGGGAACTACGGAGGTAGGACTAATATCCCCCCCCTGTCCGGGGAGGGTCTCCCGGAACCCGAGACCTCTTTGGTATTTGGGTGTCGGCGGGGTCCTCCGCCCCCCTACGGGGTATGGAAAACGTCCACATGACACTATGTGTTCCCCGTCTGGACTCTGAGAGCCTCAAAGATATTGCGTGTGCTATATACCTTTTCAACTAAATATTTATATAATACATGAACATTTTTGCTTTGCCCAGCATCCTTTCCGCCAAAAAAAAAATTTGTCCAATATTTTTATTATGATTTTATGATACATTTTTTTTTTTTAATTTATTTTTTACATTTTCGAACCAATTTATCACAGGATTTCCAAATACTGTTTTCATTAACTGGAGTTTTGCTTTGTCTCAAATTAGATTTTGTTTTTTTTTTTTTTTTTTTTTTTTTTTTTTTTTTTTTGTTTCTTCTTATTTGTATGGCACAGATTTACCCTCGTAGATTTGTCAGGATTTCCACCTGAGCAGATATTATATCCTTTCCCCGGTATGCTTGTTGTTATGTTTTTAGCAGAGATAGTTGGAATTGTGATATCTTCTAGAGCTGTGCCTCAATATGGGTAACCAATTTGTTCACAAGTCATTGTTGAGTCTCTATTATTTTCGATGTTTATTTCTGCAATTATTGAGTAGAGTATATCTTTATCAAAGATCGTATTATTAGATTATGAACAATCTTTTAAAAGGTTAAGTATATAATAGGCTAGACTTTCATTATTTAACACAAAATGGTATCCGCTCCAAGCACAGTTGAGAGGCCCTAAAATTGATCTGTTATGTTTTCTCTCAATATTTTTCTCATTTAAGTATCAGAGAAACTTAGTCAATTTTTTTTGAAAAAGGAATAACACCAAGATTTTAAATAATTTAAAAAAAATTGAGTACCCCAATCCAGTGTGATAGGCCATACTGATAATTTATTTTCCTTTTTAGGTATTCATTTGCTTAAAAAGAAAATTTACCAATTTTTAAAAAGAAAAATGCTAGATTTTATACTAAAACGAAGACGTGGGATACCCCATCCAAAAGCCAAGTTTGTTAGGCCTAATTTGATTTATTCGATGCGTTATTTCAAGTCATAGTAATTATCTCAGAGAAAATATCTGTAAATGTCGATTAATAGTGGAGATAGAGATACTAGATTTTTAAATAATTTAATTCAAATGGCGTATACTATTCCAGCTATGGTCCGTAAGCTTGAGTTGATTGATGATGGAGTTCACTGGTCAAAGGTTGTGATATATATATTAAGTATTAACATAAATATATCTATAATATTAACGGTACTATAATATATAAATATGTATAATTAATATATTATATATATAATTATTATATATATTTATAACATCTTATTTATACATTTTACTAATCCTAGATATTTATTACGCAATAATATATTGATAATATTGTGGTGAGATATCATATATTTTAACTATTACTACATCTGCGAATCCTATTAATTCTTACCGCACCAAATTCTTATCGACTACTGAGAAGTCTCACAGCGGAATACTTGTCTGAAGAAGCTAGCTGAATAAAAAGCACCAAGCTAGTTGACTTCAAGCCAATAGAAAAGTGAAGGCATGTCGTTGAACTATAAAATACAAATAAATGTTGGCTATAATACGTTAGTAATAAGTTAGTACTACTTACCCTCATATCTATCATCGAATACGAGTTGGAATGATGTGTATCTTTTCTATGCACCAGATTCGTTTTCTTACTAATAAACAATTAAAAACGTCGGTCTGGCCACATACATTTAAGGTTTCTAGATTTTTTTATTTACGCCAGAGGATTTGTTAGGGTGGGGGCAGGTGGAATCTCTCACCCCTGCCTTTCGCATCACATATGTATGCCTTAAGCCAGTGAATAGTCGGGGTTTCATTTAGCCTAAATTATCGATCATGCTAAGTTTTTAGTCTGCTTGAGTCATCATTTGCACCTGTTTGATACGAATTAGAAAAATACTAAGATCTTAATATTTAACGAAATGTAGTACCATGCCAGTGTCATCTTACGAGGATTATAATGTAACCTAGCTTTATTTACTTCATATGACTAATTTCCATTTAATGCTTTGGGAACAAAACCGTTTTTTTTCAAAATCGTGTTTTTTTCATAAAAAAAACAATGTGTTTTTTTCATGTTTTTCGCTTTTTCTTCCAGTTTTTTTAACGTTTTTTACATTAAATGTATTTTTTAAAAATATAAAGAGGCATAATATGACATTTCAGTTGATATAAAAACACTCCGAAATATGGGGATACTTGAAAATTAAACAAATATTTCCAATTATGTTATAAAATATTATTCTATGAAAATTCCCCCTTCTCTCTTCCTTATTTATCAATTGCTTTCGTTACAATTTACAGTAGGGTTGTGGCCTGCAGACTGCTGTTTGTAGGCTTCTACTTATCTAATTTTATCCTTGAATGATCTATTTTACAATTTTTGTTATCATAGTAATCATATTTATATTTACTTTTAAATAATATAATGTATATTATCAGTTGATATACAATATCGAATGGAGCGATCAGAGAAAAAACTTCATAAAAGTATATAATGAGGTGACTGCTAAATGAATACCTAAATTATTGAAATTAAAATTGATACCAAATTATAATTTTTCCGAAGGAAATAATGCTGTAAAATACTTTTGGTAACTTTTTTTTTATATATTAATTTCTTTGATAATCACTAATCACTAGTCCCACATGACTCCAGCAGCCTCCAGTCACTACTTTGAGAGTTACTGATACTACTGTCAAGTTTCTTCATTTTATCCTACATGTGGGTCACGCTTCATTCGCGATTAAGTACAGCCACATTAGATTTTATTTACTGATAGTGAACTGGATGATAATTCACTCAGTTATATTCAGAGATCGTATCGGAAGTTTTCCTCGGGCATATGAGTCTGAGATGACAAGTGTAAGGAAGGCTAGGGGCTAGGCAATACATAGGAACTTATCTAAGCTAGCCTTGCCTATATATAGTGCTGATAATCATAGCTCTTCTCCAGTTGGCAATTTTTCTAATAATTTACAGCTAGTTCTAGTTTATGAGCATATACAAATAAATAGACTAGTTTTGCAAATGTCTACAACATAATACGTACTATTTTCATGAGCGAGGGCCTTTTGCTGACTTTTATTCCTTAAAAAGTACAGTCACATCGACTTTTTGCTCGTGGCATTTCGATCGACCTTCGATATGAATTATTCGATATAAGAAATAATTATTATAAAAATGTTATCAATCTCGGATGAAGTAGCTGAAATGACAGAGTAAGAAAGACATATGTAATTAGAAGCCACAAACAAAATATTAAGAATATCAAGAATTTCTAGAAATAATGAAATAATATGGAAAATACACATAAAATTTTGAAACACAAACTTCAGGGTACCAATTAATCTATATGATATGGTGCAAAAAATGATTCCAAATTATGTAGCAATATTGTGCTAAACTCTTTAATTATATTATTGTCAAGACAGATGTTAAATTTCCAACAACGCCTAAATATGAAAAAACCGAAAAACAACAAAATTTTATTACTTATGTTTTTTTCAGGCCTGTGGTAACGTTTTTTGAAAAAAACCAGTTTTTTTTCGAAACAACAAAACGAGCTTGTTTTTTTCCTATTCCTAACCCGAAATTAAACATTTTAAATTCGAAAATCTTGCGGAATTAAAAACAAATTATCCAGATGTATGAAATTATTTACGCAAAAATGAGTAATTATTCCAGACAGTTTTAACTGTGATCCGGCATTAATTAGTATATTATTTTGCTGGTAGGAATTGGAAATTCAAAAAAAAGAAAATCATGTATTTTTTTCGATTCACAGGTCGACATTGCCTAATCATTTAACAAAAGGCTACGTATTATCCAAAGCCAGGTCTGCTTCTTAAGAGATTCTTTTCCATAGTCGACAATGAATTTTTATCTTCAGAAATATCGACAAAGAATTTTACAGATCGAACTACCCATTTTGCCACATATTAGATCAATAATGGGTATATCGAAGTTTGATGAATTCCTAAATTTGATTTAATTTATTCTCATATTTTATAATAAAAAAAAAAATTTGTATATATTTTTTGGAAGAAAAAAGTGCTAGATTTTAATATTTAAAAATGGAAATTTAATAACAATTTTTTGAGATGTTATCTCCAAGTGGTTCCTTACCCCTTAGCCGATAATTTGTTTCGGTTTGTTTACATTTGGACACTTCGTCTTGACGTTGTGGTAGAGGAGACTGGTCTAACCGATTGCATCAGTTTCGAATGACGCAGATAACGCGCCGAAGACAGTGATTCTGCCTTGCATATGTTAACATTTTCTCAAGTACATACACATATGGCGCAAATGATTTTGTCCAAAAGTTTACTTTACATTCAAATCGTCCAATGAACATGCGTGAGTCTTTTCGGCTATGTGCTAGCGTAGCAATAGCGTCGGTCATATCCGGATTTGACTTGGCAGTCTCAGTTGATTATTATTTTTTTGTCGTTCTTAGCATTCTTTATTTAGTAGCACTGTATAATCCGGAAATGCCAACATCCATGCCCGATTTACCAAGATGTTGAAGATCATTTACAGAAGGTCAACTCGCTTTAATATAGTTCTTTTTGCTCTCTATAGATTCATTAGGTGAAAAGGAGATACCGCCTCCCCAAGACGTCTACCGAGAGTAAAAAGCGTAAATTAATGTAACATTCAAGTAGTTTTCAAAAGGGTCACTTGCAGAACAAGAGACTCTCATTACTGTGGACGCAAAAACTAATTGTGTATCGTCTGGGCAGCGGTATATATGTCCTCAAGCACGAATGCCTAGTGGTTTATCCGATGCACCGTATTGGAAAGACTTTTGGAAAGAACTCAGGCTCCTCGTGCGGTTTTTCCAATTTTCAACTCTCCTTTCACTGCATCTATCATATTCCATATCAGAGCTTCAGTTGTCGTTTTAAAAGAAAACTCTTTTTCCCTTTCAAAAACTTTTAACTCTTGTAGCATTTATTATCTCTTATGATCTAATAACAATAATAAGAATTAGAATATGTAACCCAATATTAGCGAAAATGAAACGGGTAATAGTATATTCCTCCTCATAAATAAGAAAAACAAAATATATAAAATATAACCCGTGCTTCAGAATATAAACTTGGGCATTATTGTTGTGTTGTTACATTAGAATCTGTCTCTCTCTCTCTGTTGATATAAGAATCAAAATTTTGAAACCTTAAAATGTGCAGCGAAATCAAAAAAACCCAAAATAAAAAGAGAGAGGCTAAATGGAAGAAGAAATAAGAAGTGGAAGGATTATCACTTTTTTTTCACCATTCTACATTGAGGGAAAATTAGCGATGTCATGGGAACTGTATTTAGATTCGTCTTTTTTAGTTTTATTTAACGCAATTGCACCATTGAGATGGCTCAATATATACGGCTGCCTGAAGATTTTTGGTCCCGAATGACGAACTGAAAATAAATGAAAAAGAAAGCGAATTTATATTCCTGGTCTGAAATTCTGACTTTGAAAAATTATAAGTCATATAAAATATCGACAACCACTAGAACCGACAGAAAAATCGCAAGTAAGAAGCCTATTGTTATAACTTTTAAACTTTGAACGTCAAAGTACCTTATTGTGCAATTGTTGACCTTTAGTATAAATTGGATCATTATGATTACATGACGGACTATACTGATTTGTTAAAATTAATATGCATCTATATATAGAGATAGTGTATCGCGTTTTCATCTAATTTCCTGTCTCCTTCCATGCTTTTCATGTCATTATCACTATATTATAACTGCTCTTCTCAGAGGTGAGGGTGTTCTAATATATATGAAAGGTTAGAATGTATATTGTACACAGACTACGTTAATATAATGAGACGTTTCCATTAATATCTTATTGGCTCCCGGAATTCACCAAATACTGTACCAATAATATTGAATAAGTAATAAATAATTACATTATTAAGCATATTGTACCGACACATGCATGGCGTGCACTAAAATCCTTATAACATCTCGTATGTGTACGACATGTGTGAAGTTCAAACGCAATCAGTGCCTTCCTATTGCACCAGAGAGTGGAGGAGCTAAGATTTGTAATTGATATAGACGTGGCGAGGCAGATTGTTGACTGCCACTTGCGCAAATCGAGAGTTATATACGGGGCTAGACAAACATAGCGCTCTCGGAATCGGTTGATGTTTAGGATGCGTGCACAGCTGGTCCACCTATATTTCAAAGCTTATTGACGATTAACTCATTCGTGAATGCATAGCCAATTATAATAACAATCATTATTAATGATCTTGCTCATTGACGACAAGTGTGAAGTATATCATTTATGAATCCATGACTATTGGATGAGCACATTTTCCATTACTTAATTATGTCTTATCTTTAATATATAATAATTTACAGAGTTGGGTGCATTCAAATCACAGAGTAACTGATTAATGATTCTCAATGGTAACTCTAAGATGAGTTTAAAGGTCTATCTTATACAGCTTGATTATATAGTATAGTCTATATTATAATATTCATATATATCATAAATATATAGTATATTATTATAGCGTTGTATAATATACTATATATATTATCATATATATAATATGTTACTAATATATTATATACATATAGTTTTATATATAATCTTATTTATTATAACTACTATTATTGTAAATTCTTATTAGTATATTGGTGCTTTCGACATTTGTAAATTTTCAATGTGACATTTATGTTGTTATTACCTCATACCACCTATATATATATATTATATTACAGTATACATGTAATATATTTCATCTTATATAAGAATCCAAAGTAAATATCAGAAAGATGTTTACTTTTTATTGATTTAGCAAATTTCTGGGAGTTCCATTTACACTCCTCAAGGGGATATCATTCCTGTCATTAGCAATAAATTTGTTAAATGCATTAGCTATTATGTCAATTTAATACAAGTATAATCGTAAATTTGGCAACTCTAGATAAAGCTGGCAGCCTTCAATATTTCACCTTTTCATTTTCCCTGAATCGTCGTCATTGATTGATTTCGTCGCTTTTCAAGTCAATGGTTTGAAATTTTGGTTTACATAGAGGTTTCTAAATGCATTTTGTTTTTTCATAGTCTTTGAGACTTTAACCGTTCAATCTTATTTCATTTTGATGAGTCTCGAATTAGTGAGTACTATTTCGTAGCAGTAAATTGACTCAGATTAAGCAACTTCCAATTTCAAAATTTTAGTTTCAATTCAAAATTGTAATGAATTAATATATAAACATAACCAATACCGTAGGTTATTTTAACTCAAAATACTTAATATGCGCTTTTGCAGCATTATAGCTGCTTTCAACTTATCTTGAATTTACATTATACTTTTATCTCTTTGTGCTCTTAGGATTTAAAGGTATTTAAATACATATAATTAGTTTTGACGTAGTTATGTTTAGCTATTGACAAATATGTGTGACAGTTAAAGTGTCCTGCGTATAGTTCCAGGGAGGTCTTGCCATTATATTGTGTACAAAGTATGTTATCAGTTAAGGAATTAAGTTTTCTCGATTACTCTGTATTATGGTGAAGAACTTAGGGTCCATATTTATTTTTGGCTTTGCAAGTGAAATTGATATTCCTGTCTTAAAAACTGTATTAAAATAGAAATTTTCAGTTAATTCTTCTCTACATGGATACTTGATCGCGTCTAGTGATAACCTTTTGTTAGTTGTTAGTTTCTGGCATGATCGGTGTTTAAGTCTTTGGAGAGCTCTTTCTAGACGTCTCTTGAGAGACATGACTTGCTGATTAGTCTCTCATTAATTCGACCAGCACTCCAATATAATTAAACTTTAATATTAGGTCTCAGCTAATAGTCAATGCTATCCTAGATTGCCAAGTTACAGAGATTTTTGAGATATGGTTTTGGTTGTGGTTATTATATCTTTTTTTGTACTTCGTCAGAGTTCTGTACATACGATAAATATTAATGCATTGAACAGAGCTTATAAAAATATTTTAGCAGGTTAATATAATTCAATCTTTGTATTTTCTCTCGCTAAATTAATGAAAGATTGATAGATATAAATGCTAGAGCATGTGTTTTAAAACCAACAATCATGCCTTAAATAGTCTCGTCATAAACTGTTCCTACCTAATCTCACAATCTCGTAGATTACGATTTACGCCTACCGAAGATGCAAGGTTCGCTATAAGTCCTACAACTACTTACCATTTTTGATATTATAACAATTGGTAATTTCTTTTATACTACAATTTAATTATTTTGAGATAATCAATTTTGTAATTACTAATTATTACTGAGTTGTTGTGTTAGCAGTACGATCCTGTATGCATTTACTCAGATTTAATTGTACACTTATTAATCGTATGTATTTCCATGACCTTACGAGAAAAAGTAGGGAAAAGTAAAGCGGTAGGACATGTCTTTATCAATACCCACCCTCTGATCGGTGAGAAATGGGAACGGTTTGTCCTCGATCGGCCCTTGTGAGGACGATTGGTTCTATTGACAGTGATGAGATAGACTATATATGAAATCATATTGATGACTATTGTGGCAACCATTATTACAGACAGGATAAGTATGTCGGTCTATCACTCTGGAGACCTTAAAAATGTTTTTTTTTAATTATTATTAAGGATAAAAGTTTATAAAAATGAGTAAGTTTATAAAAAAGAAAGATATTATTAGATATGTAATCGCCGATCGGGGCAGGTTCGACTCACTGTACACTAACGCACTTTAAAATCAGCAAACTGGAGATTACTGGACGAGCTCCTCGCTAAGCGTGGTGTTTTCACCCCACAGAGTTGGAACTAACCACAAATATAGTATTTGCAAAATGAAAGCTTGGTCCTATGAATACTATAATCTCTGCAATAGAAAATATTTTAAAATTACTATTAAATAATTGAAGCAATTACCTGAAAGATAGCAATCGATATTCGTTTACATTTTGTAATAAAATGAAATTATCCATAATTCTTCAAATAAATTAAAACTGTTTTGTAAATATATAATTTATTTTAATGGTTAAAATTTGAAATTATAAACAATTTTTAAAATAAAAAAAATATTTATTTTCTAATAATTTGAAATTCTACATAATAAATAAGACATAATCAATGACAAATTTCTAATAATACTATACTCTCGTTTTAAGAAATAATATCTAATTCTTATAATAATTATTCTATGAATACCTAAAAATCTAATAATTAATGATCTATGACAACTTTTTTCTATACATCATATATATTATAATTCTTACAATACTCTCCAATGAATAAGTAATAATAAATAATAATAATAATATAATAATAATAATAATAATAATAAAATAATAATAATAATAATCGTAATGTTAGGAGTTGTTGTCAGAAGTGCGAAGATTGATAATCATCGGAGGAATCTCCTAAATCAATGCTGTGAATCATTCGAGATGATTCCTTCTCTTCAAATCTATTATTAAACATTTCCGGATACCTTTCTTCATCGTTTCCCCTTCCTATTGAAGGGTCATAATCAGCAACAGTAGGAGAAACAGAACGGGAATCAGCAGTAGAAACAGCAGCATAAAAAGAAGCATAATCAGCAGCGGAAGTATGATGATTTTCAACGTTATCTACAATTTAAAATGTAAAGATGCGAAAACTGGAAGCAGATTTAAAAGTTGAATCTTCATAATTTTCGCCTTTAGGATGCGCAGGGGTAATAGGAGTCAAATTGTAAGCCACACGATTTTCTGTTTTTGGGAAGGAACCAGCGATACCAGAATTGTTCGAGCATTCTCTTCGAGGGATTTGCGAAGAGGAAGCACGATCCCAGCTTCGATCTTTATAATTTTATTCTCTAATAGAGTCGGCATAGTTAGCACGGTTCAAACCGGAATCTTCATGATTTGATCTTCTAGCTATTAGAATGTCTAACCTTGCGAAGACAGCATTGATATTAGGAACCAAATTATTTAACCAGAGTTCTGCATGATATTCAAATTCTTGAATCTGATGATTTTCCTTGATAAACTATGTGGCGCAAAGAACTCAATCGTAATCTTCAATAAAAAAAAAAAAAAAACTTCATGTAAATCAATAGTATAGGGACAACACTCAATGTCAGGGAGCTTTTCCTTAATAGAAGACATTACTTTCAATATTCTGAAAGAAATTTGAATATATATATATATATATATATATTATATATATTATATATATATATATATATATATATATATATATATATATATATATATATATATATAACCTTTAAAATATATATATATATATATATATATATATATATATATATATATATATATATAAAATTTTTCTATATATATATATATATATATATATTATATATATACCGTATATATATAATATATATATATATATTATATAATATATTATATATATATTATATATTATATATATAATATATATATAATATCACTATTATATATATATATATTATATAAACTTTATAGCAATTCCTAGGCTGCTTAGGGAAAATATTCCAGTAACGCTTGGATATATATATATATATATATATATATATATATATATATATATAATATAATATAAAATATATATATATATATATATATATATATATATATATATTACACAATCTACAAGGAAAATAAAAGGAAGTTGCCAAGCACTTTCGTGTATTTCAAGACATTATCATTGTGTTGAAATACGCGAAAGTGCTTAGTAACTTCCTTCTTTTATTTTCCTTGTGGATTGTGTAAAAAGTGTATTTCTCGTGCAAAAGAGAATAAAATTTAAAAATATATATATATAAAATAAAAATTTTAAAAATGAAAGTAAAAATAAAATAAAAATAAATTAAGTAAATTAAATTAATAAATAAATAAAATAAATAAATACATATAATAACAACAACAACAAAAAAATATAATAATAATAATAATAAATAATAATAATAATAATAATAATAATAATAAAAATACCTTTTATTTCATTAAACTCATCCCAGAGCTTGAGCATATGATTTGTGTAGGTTCCTTTCAGGAGGTAACTTTTTTGAAGTTTAACGAATGTCTCGCAATAATTGTTTATTCTTAGATTGCTAAGACTTCTGAAATTATCAATTTTCGTATAATCATAAAACGAATTAAATCAAATCTAATAAAAAAGTTGTTCTCTAATTGAAAAGATGATTTTATGTCATAGGATTAATATTAAAAAGAAAAGAAAATGAAAATGGCTGTTGGGGTGACGAGTTCGTCCTGGCCCATGTTTCGCTTCATCTATTGTTTATTCTATATAAAAATATGTATTTGCTTTGGCACTCCATAATCAATCTGATGGCATATAGTAAATAAATCATTTTAAGTAAGATCATTTATTACATCATCAATCATGGGTTGCATTTCTTGTATTATATTCTGAATTGTAGATGAAGGTAAAAGAAATTAACCTTCGAGTTTTAATAAAAAAAAGTTACATTTTTTAATACGCTTCTGTTTTTCTAATACTGAATTAACAGATAACTTCAATCCCCCGCAACATTTGATCGGATTTGTGCAGGGTGTTTTTTTTTATCATAATTAAAACCAGAAACTTCAAATTTACATCATTCAAATGAGTATAAAAATTGGTAGGAAAAGCAAAATAGATAAATTAGAAGGCTTAAAATATATTAAAATTGAATTATAGAATATAAAACCGCGCTAGCTTTGCGAACGAGCCCAGCGTTTGAAAACAAAATGATTAAAGGGAAATCCTTTACCATTATTTGTGTAAATAAAAAAAATAAAAAAAAATATTTTTCCCTTCAAATTTACAAAGAAATCCTTCATACTGCATTACTTTAGTTTTCAAACGTTGAAAAAAAGAAATCTTGGAAATGTTCTTTTGTCAGAGTCTAAAATACGGTTCACTCTCACGCAGTTGCCTGGAATATACCGTGGCTGCGTAATGTTGAGCTCGATTTAAATACCACCGATCACGGTAGTTCTGCATTTCGACTACGTACCTATTCCCGATACCGTCTTTACATAATACATCAACCACGGTAATTTTCTTTTCAACCTTTTCAGGGTTTAGTATTGTTTCCATGTATTCGATATCGGAAATAGGTTTTTCTTCTTCTTTAAGGATGTTTGCAAGGGTGACATTCAATAAATTACAGAGGATCCTCATGCCGGTGGGTTGCCGGTGGAGGTCTTGCTAAAAGATCCACCCCCACTGCACCATATACGATGTCAAGGTGAGCTAGAGCTTGGAACTGCAAGTTAGCAACTCCAATATCCCGTACAGGTGGGAGAATCCCCTCACAGGCGTCAACGATCAAGCGATTAGCCTCTCCGATCAACTCCTGTCTCACTTGCTCGTCTGTTTGCGCTAGGAGTCTTACCTTCGGCGCTTGTCTCTCCTCCTCCCCAGGAACATCTTGGGACGGCCGCCGACGCAGGGGCAAGGCCTGATTTTCCGCGGCCCGCAATCTTACGATTGCCGCAGCCACCAGTTCCTTGTAGTCCCCCGCTTACGACAGCCTTTAATGGCTTCCAATGTCCTGGTCGGGAAGAGAGGTGCCAACCTTTGGTTCATCCTCTCTGCGCCTCCGTCAATGGTAAGCCTTGCCTCGCTGTTAGCTAGAGCTGCACGTTCCGACTGCTGCCATCTTGACTTCGTGCCTGGCTAGTCCGCAGCAGCCTGGGCATGGAATTCTTCCGGATGCATACGCCTGCGATGCACTTCCCTGCCAGTCACAGTCGAGAAGCTCTGTCCACAGTCCCCGCACCGGCATTTCCTGCGTCCGGACGTTCGCGCTCCCGACGATCCATCGAGAGTATATACAAAGGTTGTATTATAGTACTCGCGAACGCCAAAGAGTACCTATAAATAGGCAGAGTGTGGCCATATTAGTCGCCCTTTAAGCAGGTGAAGTCTGTCAATAGAATACCAACAGACGACACAGGGTTTCCCCGACTCTCGCTTGTGTATATTCTGTAGCGGTCTGAGATCACTCTTGATTTCTCTTAATTGAGCGTACTACAACGACACTACACGGAAGCTTTGACCAGAGAGTTTTTTCGAGGTACCTTAATTTGCCCTTTTCAATGATCTTTCCTCAGTTATAACAACGTTTGAATTCAGCCACTTATAATTCCTGCGTCAAATTTTGAGGTCTAAATTATTTCCATTCTCCTCTACTGTATACTCATCTTCATCAGAACTTTTGATTCTACTGGAGTATTTCTTCCCCCTCTACCTCTTCATATGCCCTGATGGTTTCATCGTGTGATACTCTCACTGATCCAGAAGCGCCTGGTATTTACATGAACCTAAATAGCTTTCAAACTTTACGAAACTTTGAGTGGCTGTAACTTTTTTCCTAAAGACTTAAATCATTTTCGTTTTCATTATTCTTCATTATTATTTTTTAAGAGTATATCCTGTGATTTTTATAAAAATCGGGGGTGAAGCCCTTCTGCGCTACTATTACCGAAAGTTTAACGAAAATCATGCAGCTCCCAAATAACTCGTATAAGCACTCCAAATTTTATTTACACAACATTTGTTTATAGAGAAAATAGTAAAAGAAAATCGCAGTTTCAGCTATTCATGAAACTTAAATGAAATGTTTAAAATGAGCTGTAAAAAGGGAAATGAGCCTGATAAAAAGCTATGGTGTTTATATCTAATATGTACAGCTTATAAAACTAATATTGCTGCAACATGCTTTATTTAAACTTCTATCTGCTAGTGTTGTTAAACTATATTTTACCAAAACATGGATTGGGGATAGTGGAGGATCTGCCTTCCGTAGAAAAATGTTCGGGTAACTTGCTTTTGTAATGTGCGGTACCGATGCATTATATTTATTTATGATTAAAATTTTTTTTGACAATTTTTGAAATGTCTCATTTCGAGGTATTTTGCGCGATTGTAATTTTTTTTATTCTCCTGTGGTTTTTATTAGAATATTCCGTAATTGCAACATCTGACAGCTTCAGTAAGTTCCATTAAAATCGGCGGAAGTCGTTAAGATTTTAATAAGGTCCGAGTTGGGTAAATGTTTAAAAATGCAAAATCACCGAAATGGTAGCCCTTATCCATTATCAGCATTAAAAGTGGCATGGGCAGTTTGGTCATTATTGGATATCCTGCCTACTAACCCTTTTATTCTATTGTATAATATATTTGCGCTATGTACACCGTAAATTTGAGTCAGATCGGCAATTCTTAAATGAACATGTCTTGTTTGTTCATAAATGAAAATAGTGTAAAAGCTAATGTCTTGGAATATTAAGTAAAAAGTTTGTAGATGTTGATGATAAATGTTAATATTTGTTAAATATAAAGAATGGATTTAAAACCAATTGGTCAACATTTTGTAATAAGTTATTTAACCGAATTTGTTCCCCTTTTATGTATTGTAAATTTCTATTAACAAAACTATTACTAATGTTTCTAATTTCAAAAACAAAAAACTACGGGCAACCTCAACATTAAGCTCCCCTTGGTTCCCTATATTAATGTCCCCTATCATCTGGTAAAGGTTGAGTTGAACCAGGCACTACTAATAGATTTGTTGCACGAGAGGGGACGCGTGCGGTTTGAATAAAATTTGATATTCTTCCTACTAAGTCCTGAACTCTTTCATATACAGTATTTGCCATAACTGTACCGATAGAAATTTGTGTGACCCTATGTGTTCATTGTATAGCATTATTAGCGATATTAAATATTGAAATTATAATTTGTCTTAGGAATATATTTATTATTTCGGGCATTTTGACCCATAATTTCTACATTAATGTACTTTAATGTAGTATGTTGGAGAAGTTGTGCTATTGGTCTGAAGGTGATGGCTTCATAATAGTTAAAAAAAGCACGGAAAACATATTCACTATTTATTTACTTTGGGTATTTAAATGATCCTAACAAATTATACCTAATCCCTTTTATTTTATCACTATAAGGACTGTTACAAAACTTGTACATGTACAACAGATTGTCAAATTATCGCTGTAATACTACAATATATATCGCCGCCACAATTGCAAAGGTATAATTGTAACCATCCATCCTGTTTGGTAATGCCTGTCAGGCGTACTCCTTCAGAATCTTCTCCCAATATTTCTTATCTTCAAATGTTTCGTTCGCTCCCTCTACTTCTTCTAATCGTCCTTGCCTCTACGGGTTGTACAGCCACCGAATCCATCTAGCTATTCTTCGTCTTCCTGCTGGGTCCTCCTCCCTTGCTGGTCTCTCTAATTCCATCATCTCTCCCTTCTCTCATTCATATTCACATGCCCAAAACCATCTTAACTGGTTATATATATATATATATATATATATATATATATATATTATATAGTTATTATATATATAATATATATATATATATAGTATATATATATATATTATATATATATACTATATATATATATATATATATGGCTTTTATAAAGATGTTGAACTCCAGGAACGAAAATGCATAAAAATGTAACGTAATTTCAATGATTTGAGGTTAAAAACATTAGTAAATACTGGAATTTTCAAATGTAATTTAATTAATATTAACAAAAATTAAAAAGAAATTGATATTAATTTTTTTTGTGCTTCACACCTAATAGTCTTATAAAATGAGTAGCTTAGGCCGGGCTTTAGGCTATTTATTTCAGTTTAAAATTTTTCATAAATGTATACGTAAAGTTTGTAAAAACACCCTTGATAATAATAATTGATATTTGATATTTTTATATATTTTTTTTTTGATCCGGGTGGGGGCCTTCGCCGCCCCCCTCTATAGTCATGCCCGCCCGTCCCCCGCAGAGCGGGGGGGTGCCCCGCTCGCAGCTCGCGGGTCCGGGGGGAGTTTTTTTTAAAATAAAAATACTCATAAATTATAAAAATATTCGAAAATAAATTAATAAAAATGAAAAGAACTTAGAAAAAAAATTAAATTCCTATAAATAATAAAATAATAATAATATATAATAATAATAATAATAATATAATAAAAATCTTTTAGGGATTTTCTTAAAAATTCAAAATGCAAATAACGCTACATAAATAATTGCCAGCAATAAAGAAAAAGCCCGAAATTCGTTGTTTTTTTCTTATCGAAAAATTTCCCCCGTATAAACGGAGTCAACATCTTATAAATGTCCTATATATATAGGTATATATTTATATATATATATATTATAATATATATATATATATTATTATATATATATAGTATATATAATATTTAAAATCGTAAATTTGATAACTTGACAACGTAAATTTGACACAGAAGCCGCGCGGCAGCGCAAGCCCCCGAGGCAGACTTCTTAAACCGACACCGGGGGGTACCCGGCCAGCAGGAATCCCTCAGAACGAGCGACCCGCTATGCAAGACGCTGCGGGGGTCTTTTTCCGGAAGTGTGTCCGTGACCTGTGACACACGCTGTCCGCCCACACAGCGATTACGCATGACTGAGCAGCAAAGCGACCGACCAAAGACAGCTTGCTCTCGAGGACTGACAAAATTGCACCTAGGGCTTCACATTGATGGTTTCCTTACCAACACGTATGTGCAGGCACCACACCTCGAAACGTGCTGGCGGCCAGTATTGGGGCTCTCTCCTGCTTTAAAAAACCCAAGTCAGAGGCCGAGCGTTCCAATATTAGAAAAGCGGTGCCATATATCTCCATGAGCTTGGACCGGCCTGCCTATATCCCGGCACACCAACAACAGACCAATCAGCCGCGCGCAGTGCTGGCCCACCCCTCAGAAGCTCCTCTCTCCAGAGGCTCGATGGCAGACCCAACACCCGCCGTCTCAACCTGACTCAGTCTCCCAAGGCGCCTGACTCTGCGTTGGCTGCCATAGGTGGCCAGGCGCTGCCAACTCCCCGATCGATGGGCTGTCCCGCGTCGGTCGCGAGCTCAAAAGCGCATCTGTCCCTGTTGAAGCGGGACCCCGTGCCATCTGACAAGAACTATGCCAAGCGCCATCTCTTGGAGACGCCCTCCTCTCCCTCATTTTGAAGGCAACTGTGAGACTCACCAGAGAACTTGACCGGCGATGATCAGCCCCGGCGCGGTACGATATATATATATATAAATATATAGTTATATATATATAATATATATACTTATATAATTTATATATAATATATATCCTGGCTATATATATATATATATATATATATATAGTATAGTATATATATATATAATATATGCAAAATTTGAAGGAAGGAAATTCTGATAACGAATCTAACAACACTATTACATTCAAGAGTGACGATAGTTGGAGTATTATTAGTCTTAACAGGAGCACTTGTTCCTCTAGTAGCAAGAATACTGATGACAGTAAAGTTTGTTCTTGCTCGGTTGCTGAATCGAGTAAAGGATTTCATAGTAATTTTTGTTCTTTAAATACTTGAAATTTAGCATCGAATGTAGAGAACAATATTTCATTTCAAAATTCGTTGACAGACAGCTATTCATCTGATGGAAATTATTCTGAAATCGATACGAGTGGAAAGATATTTTTAATTAAACTACGGAAACCCTTTGACAAAGCAAAAGATTCAAATGAATCTTTCGCAAAGGGTCCAAGTGAAAGAGAACTGCAGAATAGATTTAAAGCAAGTAGAGGGGATAAGGCATCCAGTGTTTTGCCCCTTACCAAAAGTAAGTTATCTTCTATGTATGGTGATAAATACAGTGATGTTAAAAATCATTCTATTATCAGAAGTAAGTCTTCAGAATCGACTCTCGTAAAGAAACTTGAACATAAATATGAACACACATCTAATGTACGTCATCATATAACATTTTGGAAGCAGGATGAAAAATTAATATTTATAAAATTTCAACTTTTAGATGTTCAAGATTATGATCATATCATCACTGACAATTCTTTAATGTTCTCCACAATAATCAAAGATGTCGAGTATCACTTCGAAGAAACTTTCTATAGTAATGTAAATCCTATAGATTATCGTTTTAAGATCCTTAAACAGCGGGGGCGGACTCTTCAATTAAACCACGTACGTTAAGCCAATACACAAATCCATCATCACTTCGAAAGTATTGCAGAAACGCACTTTTTCTTGATCTAAAGTAGGATACCTTAGCTCCTTTTTCAAGCAAGTTTTTCTCGCGCAGTCTTGATGCTTTACAGCTCTGAAGCTTCTTTGGATGGTCCCAAATCTCGTGCCAAATAATTCAACTCAAGCTGGTCAAATCCCTTACGAGCGGAATCATCTTCAATTTCAAAATTATCGTCGTTGGGGTCACTTTGATGTTCATCAGACCCGTATTCCTGTATTTCCAAAGTGGGTAATTCTTTGAAAACTGGCACTGGGATCTCCGCTATTTTACATTTGTTTTTCTTGTTATATCCTGACGTTTTTACTATACAAAGTAACAAACACCAAATAAGACAAAAATTAAAATCATAAAATAAGTACATTTCTAATAACATTATTTTTTTAAAGTTAATTGACAAGTACTTAAGTACATTTGATAAAAATACTTAGTACTTAAGTACTTTTAAACCATGTACTTTGTACTTTGTACTTAAGTACTTTATGCCCAGCTCTGGCTACAATGGGACTTAAACTGCCTCCCATACTCGTACCAAATATTTGACGATAAAAGTTATTTCGAAAAGTAAAAACACTTTGGGACTTCCATATTTGCAAACATTTAGTAAAATCATAAATGGGTATGGGAACCATATGTGGTATTAAATAATCATATAAAAATTCTAAAAATTGGGGAATGGGAACATTAGTAAAAAGACTAGTAACGTCAAAACTAATCAAACAATGGTGATATGGAATGGATCTGCCACTTTTTTCTATGAAGTTTCTGGCATTCAATATATGAGGAGAAGAAAAGGAACCCATTAAAGGGGAAAGAAAGGAAGCCAGCCATTTGTTTAATCCAGAAAAAAAACATAACTACGAGACGAAACAATAGGCCTAACTGGAACTCCTTCTTTATGAAGTTTAGGAATACTGTATAAATAGGGGAGTGCAGGGTTGGGAACTGAAACTTTCTTAAAAATATCGGCAGGTATTATGGGTTTAACATATCTTTTAAGTGTATATATTTGCGAGTTAGTAGGGTCAGAATTTAGCTTTTCATAAACATTTCTATCATTTAGTAAATTTTCAATTTTATTTACGTATTCTATAAAATTTAAAATAACAGCACCTGCTCCTTTATCTGCTTTACGAATAATAATATCCTTATTTCTTTTAAGAGAGAAAATAGCATGTATAAATCTTCGTGGCAAGAACGCACTCGTTTCATTTAATTTTTTAACGATAAGAGGAAGTAAATTTTTGTGTGAGCCAAAAGAATACAATATTTTCAGCTGATTGAAAGGTGAGATACCCGTTGAGAATCCAAATCCAAATCCAAATAATTGTGCTTCAAAAATATCTAGTTGATAGTTAGACATATTAGTAATATTTATGGTATTAGAAAATTTTGCCCACTGTGACTCTTAAGCAAAGGTTATAGATCTTCTGTTGCAAATGTCTTTCGTAAGCAGAGTTAACACGTTTGATATCTTGATTAATTAAAAAAATACCTCTAATTAAAGACATTTTCGGGTAAATTATTCTGCAATAAATTATATTGTTTTTTACAAATTGAAAATTGATTCAAATATTTATTCTTAGAAAGAAACAAAAACTTAATACCTTCCCAATTGACAAATGTCTAAAAATAGCATTGCTTGCATTTCCCCTCCTGACCTCTCCTCTATGTTGATCCAATCTAACTTTCAAAGTCTTAAAGTTTCACCAAAATAAGATTCTCTACATATAAAACACGGAATCTCGTATACACCAACTGTCACTTCCAATCTGATAGAATTGTTCTTAACTAAAACTCCTAGGAGGGTCTCAGGGTAACTAAAAATTAGCTTGACATTAAATAAATGTTCAAGCATAAACTTAATGTCAAGAAGCTGTGGTGAATAAGGGACTAGTACCTGTCTGTACTATTAAAAGATCTAAAAAAACAATGCAATTATCAACTTGATTTTTAAAAGTGAAGGCAATAGGGGGGGGCTAGTCTACTAATGGTTAGACGTTATTAATGGGAGCTCCAGATTAAATTTAATATGTTCTGCGTGCGTGTGTTGGTGTAAATTGTTTTCCTTTATATATATATATATATATATATATATATATATATATATATATATATATATATATATATATATATATATATATATATATATATATATATATATAAAAAAAATTTAAATAATAAAAAAAAAAAATATATATATAATATATATAATGTTTAATTATAATGTGCATAATATAAATTAAAATTGCTTTTTTGGCGACATTGTAATTTAAATAATTTTTATCTAAATCTAAACTCAGGAAAGCAATCAAAATATAATTTTGTATTTATGATTTATAATATAACTAAGATTTTTACATATTCTGAAAAAAATCTCTCCCACTCATATCTATTCAATATTCTGTGATTCATATATTTTATTCAATTTGATGCATAAATAAAATACTAAAATATATATATTATATTAATAAATAATATATATATATATATATATATATATATATATTGTACCCATATATATTATATTTCTTATATTATATATAATATATTATCTATATATATTATATATAATATATATTAATAGTATATATATATATATATTATATATATCAAAAAAAAATATTATTAATTATTCAGAAGAATGTTAGAAAAAAATTAGTTACATATATTTGGAAATTGATAATAATAATTTAATAATATCTATATTTCATTAAACTTAATTCATCCCAGAGCTTGAGCATATGATTGGTGTAAGGTTCCCTTTCAGGAAGGTACTTTTTTGTAGCTTATGAAAAGTCCTTGCAAATAATGTAGTTCTTCTCTAGATTGATTAAGTTATTTTCTGAAATCATATTTCGTATAAATTATTACTTAAATTTAATCAGAATCATAATATAAAATTCAATACATATGGAATCATAATAGTAATTTTTTGAGATCGTTGAATATGTTAAATAATCTTACAAATCTATTACTAATATTAAAAAGAAAACACTGAATATTAGGCTGCTTGGGGAGACGAGTTCGTCTTACCAGATTCGTTTTCTACATTTAAAAGAAAACGAAGATTAATAAATAATGTACAATATAAATTTATCACATTATTTGTAATTAATAATAAATTTAATAATAGATACCTCTTTATTCATACTTTCCAGAGCTTTGAGTCATATGATTGGTGTTAGGTTCCTTTCAGGAGGTAACTTTTTTGTAGCTTTATAAAAGTCTTGCAATAAGTGTTTTCTCTTAGATTGCTAAGTTTTCTGAATCATCAAATTTTCGTATAAAAACATAAACGAATTAAATCAAATTCTAAAATTATTAAAAGAGTTTCTAAGTCGCTGAATGATTTTATGACGTAGAATTAAAATTACAAATCTATTACTAATATTAAAAGAAAGACTGAAAGGGCTGTTTTGGGTGACGAGTTCGTCCTGGCCCATGTTTCGCTTCATCTATTGTTTTATTCTATTATAATATAATGTTTATCAAATTTCAAAAATAGTTCACTTAATTATTTGTAATATATAATAATTTTATTAATAATAATACTTTTTTTTCATTAAACTCTATCCGCATTTGAGCTTGAGCATATGATTGGTGTAGGTTCCTTTCAGGAGGTACTTTTTTTGTAGCTTTATGAAAGTCTTGCAATAAATGTTTTCTCTTAGATTAAGTTTTCCCTGAAATCATCAATTTTCGTAATTTCAACGTTCAATGATAAAGAATCAAATTTCTAATATAATAAAAGTTGTTCTATAATTTGAATAGAAAGTTGTTAATAACTGATTAATTACAAATCTTATTACTATTAAAAAAAACTAAATAAATTGGGCTGTTGGGGTCACGAGTCCGTCCAGGCTCCATGTTCGCTTTCAGCTATTGTTTTTCTTATATAAAAATATATATCAAAAAAATGAGTCACATTATTTTTGTAATAATATAATATATTAATAATAAGTGATCTTTTATCATTACCATCAGGCTCTGAGCATATGATCGGTGGTAGTTCACCTTTTCAGGAGGAGTAACTTTTTTGTTGATTTACGAAAGCATTGGAGTAAGTGTTTGCTCCTATATTGCTAAGTTTTCTGAAAATAATTTCTGTCCTTCGTATTTAGCTTTAAAACGAATTAAATCAAATTTAATAAAAAAAGTTGTTCTATAATTGAAAAGATAATTTTATGACGTTGGATTAAAATTACAAATCTATTACTAATATTAAAAAAAAAACTGAAAAGGGCTGTTGGGGTGACGAGTTCGTCCTGGCCCATGTTTCGCTTCATCTATTGTTTATTCTATGTAAAAATATGTTACAAAAAAATTACTCAACATTATTTGTTAAATAATAAAATTAATAATAATACCTTTTATTTCATTAAACTCATCCCAGAGCTTGAGCATATGATTGGTGTAGGTTCCTTTCAGGAGGTAACTTTTTTTGTAGCTTTATGAAAGTCCCGCAATAATGGTTTTCTCTTAGATTGCTAAATATTTCGAGTATCATTTTCGTATAAACATAAAACGAATCAAATCTTAATAAAAAAAATTTGTTTCTTTAATTGAAAAGATAATTTTATGACGTTGATTAAAATTACAAATCTATTTCTAATATTAAAAAGAACCAAACACTGGAAATAGGCTGTTTGGGGTTGACGAAGTTCGTCCTGGGCCCATGTTTCGCTCTCTATTCTTTTATTCTATTTACATAGAATGTTTTTAAAGCAATTCTTCATTTCTTTAATAATACTTCTAAACAATAATAATAAATAAATACCCTTCAAAATTACATATACACATACATACACACTCACAGTACCTTAAAATTTTCGCAAAATGGTGTAAATTCCTTTCAGGAGGTGAACTTTTTTGTAGCTTGATTGCTAAAATATTACTAAATCAATAAAATTTTCGTATAATCATAAAACTAATTTAATCAAATCTAAAAAAAAAGTTGTTCTATAATTGAAAAGATAATTTTATGACGTAGGATTAAAATTACAAATCTATTTAATTTAAAAAAAAAAAACACTGGAATCGGCTGTTGGGGTGACGAGTTTGGCGCTGGCCCATGTTTCGCTTCATCTATTTATTTATTTCAATTCAGAATTATTTACCAAAAAACCTAGATAAATTATTTGTAATAATAAGGCTAATAGTCCTACTCCCTATTTTTTAGATTACGACACATCCCAGATCTAAAGCATATGATTGGTGTAGGTAAATTTAATTTTTAAAAAGAGGTTAAAAAAACTTTTTTTTTTTTTTTTTTTTTTTTTAGCTTTTTTTAAAAAAAAAATTAAAGGTTTCCCCCCCCCTTTTTTCCCCCGTCAACAATTAGGTTTTTTTTTGTTTTCTCTTAGATTGCCAAGTTTTTCTGAAATCATCATTTACGCGATCATCATCTCGCGAATTAAATCAAATCTAAATAAAAAAGTTGTTCTATAATTGAAAAGATAATATTATGACGTTTGGATTAAAATACAAAAATCTTTACTAATATTAAAAAACATAATGCAAAAGGGGCTCATTGGGTGACGAGTAAAAATTGGCCCATGTTTCGCTTCATCACTTGGTTATTCTATGTAAAATATGTAAAAAAAAATTAGTCACATTATTTGTAATAATAATAATTATTAAAATAATACGCTTTTATTTCATTAAACTCATCCCAGAGCTTGAACATATGATTGGTGTAGGTTCCTTTCAGGAGGTTAACTTTTTGTAGCTTTTTATGAACGTCTTGCAATAAGTGTTTTTCTCTTAGATATTGCTAAGTTTTCTGAAATCATCATTTTCGTTTAAACCAGTGTCAGAATCAATCTAATAAAAAAAAAAATTTGTTCCTATAATTGAAAGATAATTTTTATGACGTTGGATTAAAATTACATCTATTACTAATATTAAAAAAAAAAACTAAAAGGGCTGTTGGGGTGACGAGTTCGTCCTGGCCCATTTTTGCTTTATCAATCTTTTGTTTATTTTTATTAAAAATATGTTTAAAAAAATTAGTCATTATCATTGTATAAAAAAATAATAATAATTTATAATAATTAATAATACCTTTTATTTCATTAAACTCATCCCAGAGCTTGATCATATGATTGGTGTAGGTTCCTTTCAGGAGGTAAGTTTTGGTACAGGAGGAAAGTCTTGCAATAAATGTTTTCTCTTAGATTGCTAAGTTTTCTGAAATCATCAATTTTCGTATAAACATAAAACGAATTAGATCAAATCTAATTAAAAAAGTTGTTTTATAATTGAAAAGATAATTTAATGACGGATTAAAATTACAAATCTATTACTAATATTAAAAAAAACTAAAAAGGGCTGTTGGGTTGACGAGTTCGTCCTGGGCCATGTTTCGCTTCATCCATTGTTTATTCTATATAAAAATGTTACAAAAAAAAAGAGATGATTAATTTGAATAATAATAATAATTAAAATAATAATACCTTTTATTTCATTAAACTCATCCCAGAGCTTGAGCATATGATTGGTGTAGGTTCCTTTCAGGAGGTAACTTTTTTGTAGCTTTATGAAAGTCTCGCAATAATTGTTTTCTCTTAGATTGCTAAGTTTTCTGAAATCATCAATTTTCGTATAAACATAAAACGAATTAAATCAAATCTAATAAAAAAAAGTTGTTCTATAATTGAAAAAAAAATTAAATAACGGATTAAAATTTCAAATCTATTACTAATATTAAAAAAAAAAAAACTAAAAAGGGCTGTTGGGGTGACGAGTTCGTCCAGGCCCATGTTTCGCTTTAATTTTTTGCAAAAGTGATTGTCTATAATGGGGGCTAGTCCTACTAATGTAGACCGTTATTAATGGGGAGCTTCAGATTAAATTTATATGTTTGTTGCGTGCGTGTGTTGATGTAAATTGTTTTTCCTTTATATATATAATATATATATATATATAATATATATATATATATATATATATATATATATATATATATAGATTTATGGCATAAATCGATATTTGTTTGTTATACATATCTTTTGATGTTAATGCTAAATTTAAAATTGCTTTTTTGGCCCGACTTGTAATTTAAATATTTTTTCTTCTAAAATATTTATCTTTATCCAAACATTAATATAATTTTGTGAATTTATAATTTTTTAATTGGCATATTTTTTAATTTTAGAAGTAAATACTTTGCAAAGAATATTTGATTTCGTTCATATATTTGCCAGTTGTTAGTAGTGTGTATAGCAAGATCAGCAGATGCTTCCAGCAGATGACTGGATTCCGAGCCCTGGAATGCTGGAATATTTTATTATTTTTTCAGAATTCCTGGTATGTTTTTTAACCGTAGATTTTTATTCCGGACCGGAGCCTTCGATGACGCGTTTTTTACCGCGCGTTTTTTCGAGATTTCAAGCGTTTTTAGCGCCTGAAGCGTCATTTGGGGTTTTCGAGGTCGGTGATGCGTTTTCTGAGGTTCTGGAATCGGTTAAACCAAATCAATAGCCGACATGACTTGAAATTTTGTAAAGTCGATAGATTTTGACGTTTGAGGTGTCTATCTATGGGTTTTTGGGTCGGGGAAGCCGTTTTTGAGGTATGTGAGACGTTTGGAACCGGTCAAACCAAGTTAAATGCCGACATGACTTGGAATTTCGTAAGGTCGTCAGATTTTGACGTTTAAGGTGTTAAGTTATGGGTTTCTTAAGTCGGGGAAGTCGAATCTGAGATCGTTGAGTCTAATGAAGCAGGGAATCCAGGTCAAAGGCCGACATGCCTTTGACTTTCTCTGAAATTACTAAGTTTTACACTTTTTATTGGTCAAATTAAGGGTTCCTAAGGGTTGTGAGACCAATTTTGAGGTTAGGCTGGCCAATATTTGAGTTTTAGAAGGGTTAGCAATAAGTCTTATACCCCACACTTTTCTTCACCACTCAATTTAGATGAGTTCTAGTTTACTTATCTTCTTCAAATTTGGCTCCCCATATAAGGGTGACGTAACCTCATTGTAGACGAAGGAGGTCCCCGTGCTCACCCCAGAGGGTGAGCCTCCCCCTAAAATCGATGTTCGTAGAAGGTTGAAATTGGAGAAAGGATTCAGAGTCGATTCTGGAAAGAATCGGGTTTTGGAAATCAGAGGAATTGACAACGGCACCGGTGCTGGAGCCGTGCGGTGCTAAGTTAGTAAACATTCTTTAATAATACAATATATATTAGCTGTTCACATTACCTGATCCTGTTCTAGTCATGTACATATCGTCAATTGCATTGGATCTTGCAAAGATAACCGTATCTTTTATTTATTATTAAACTGAATTTATATTTTCAAATTCTCATTTATTCTCCTTATAAACGCAAACTAATATAATTTTTTTTCCCTTAAACTGAAACATGCATATATTGGTTGCTATTTTTTTATGCTTTTAATTACAATTTTGAGAACTCTAATGTTTACATTCATTTACAATAATTTTTAGTTTCGTTTTTTTTTTTTTTATTTTTTTTTTTAGTTTTTATTTTCTTAATTTTTTTCTAAATTATTTATATTTTCATTTTTTACTTTGTGATTAATTTTTTTTAAGTCTTTTTCAGAATTAAAAAAAAATTTAATTTTTCAAACTTAATTTTTTTATAATTCTTAAAAATTTTTTTTTCATTAATTAAATTTTAAACTTTTTTTTTTTTTATATATTATATATATATTATATACTATATATATATATATACTACTATTTTTTAATTTGTTTTTATTTATTTTGTTTTTATTTTTGCTTAAACATTTTGTTTTTAAACTAATAAAAATTTATTCTTTTTTATGTTTTATAACTTAAAAATTTGCATTTTTATATACCTTAAAGCAGTAAATCAGTAAACAGTAAATCAAAACTACCCTCCATACCCACATACCCTCAATGATCTATTGATCTCTTGATCAATTGAGCTTATTGATTCAAGCATATTTTGTATAACAATAAAACAAAAACTTTAATTTATTTTGGTTTTTAAATCTTTATACTTTTCGTTTTTACTAAACAAATTTATTCCTTTTATGTTTTTATAATTAAAAATTTTGCATTTTTACATACTTAAAGCAGTAAATCAGTAAATCAGTTTAACATCAAACTACCCTCCATACCCACATATCCATCCATTAATCTATT
>JABUQX010032405.1:0-57500 GCA_015478945.1 Trachelipus rathkii
GGTCTGTGATAGTGGAATGGTTGAGAACCGCTGGCATAGAGTATATATATTTTAAATGCAGGACAGAATTTTGGTCAGAAAGGATGTCTATAAGACAAACTCTTAATTTATAGTAATACATTTTATTCGGAAAGCAATAAAGCAAATGATCACATTGGCTACATATCCGAAAGATATGGAAGATGCGTAATTTTTCAAACATTTAATTAGATATACTTTAACTGACTACATATATAAATTCATTTTATGGCAGCTTGCACTTGTCACTTAAATCTAAAGGCAAAAACATTAATAACCATTGCAAGTAAAGGTAGTAATAATTTTGCCTCTTTAAAGTATGGTAGGACTTAGGATTTAGAAGACCAAAGATAAAATAATATTTGAGGCTCCTCTCAATAGTGCTCAAATCGTGTTGATTATAAAAACTTTGACACAGATTTACATTATTAGTCATATAAGCATGATGAGTTATGGGGAACTTTTTAATTAATGGCTAAGGGCAATTTTTTTTTCATTGTTACGGTTAGCAATATTATTAATTAATATATATAATATTAATATATAATATATATATTATATTTAATTATAATATATATATATATACACTATATTAACTATATAAATTATATATATATATATAATATTAATATTAATCTTATATTTGTTACTATAATTATTAATATATATTTTTTAATTATTCCACTCATGAGTCTTAGTTATATCTTATTAATATACTACTATAAAGCTATAATTAATTTATATATATATACAAATTTAACTATATATATATATACCAATATAATTATTTGTATTCTTAATTATTAATAAATTATTATTTTATTAATTCTATTACTCAATAATAATACTTATATTATATTATCCATTTATAAATTATTAATATTATTTATATATATTCAAGAAGAGCTAGGTCAGTCTTTGCAGTATCCACTATATTAACTATACCTCCGAAGCTCTTGCGATACTTATCGCCTCTATTAGCGTCACTATATATCATTCGTCTCGGCTTGCACAGCGCATCAGTCACTACCAATCACATAATATCTCTTCATAATAGAGCCGCACTAAGCAATTAGACGTCATAACCATTTTCTGCAGACTTATATTGCCGCGCTATGACAACAGTAGAATCAAGCATTTTCTAACACTCCTTTAAATATGTTACAAACTTAGAATAGCTAATGGCTACTATATCTTGATAATCATTATTTAATAATAGTGTTAAACTTTTATATATATTTTCTATATCACTAGTATATAAATATTATAATGAATGTATTATCATTACCTTGATTATTATATATTATATAATATATATACTAAAAAATTTATATATACATAGAGTTTATACAAATATATTTTATCTATATTAAATATAACAAATATAATTATATATCAATTATATATTAATAATTTATATAGTTTCATATTATATATATATGTTACATATATATACTATATTATATACTATATTTACTATTATATATATATATACCTTACTATATATATATATATATCCTATATATATATACTTATATACCTCTAACACCGCATATATAGTACCAAAATACTAACTACTAAGTCTTTATTAGCTATATATATCCTAAATAAATATACTTACTATATATATAATATATATACCTATACCTTCTATCCACTTATAACATTCTATACTCGCGGTCTCATTGAGCTCGTACTCAGAACGAGTAGAAGATTATAGAAATCGGCATCAGAAAGGTCTACCCTCATACGAGTCCCTTCTTTATTATCTTCCTTATTATAACCGTGTGATTCATAGATAATAATTACTATATTGATTCTTACGATCATGTGATGAAAGGTGAGACCTGACTGGTGGCATCTTTCAACTAGGTTCACCCCGAGATAGGTTCACAGTTCGATCTATCTACTCTACTTATCTATTAAATAAACATTGGCAACTCATCGTGGTCTCGTGAATACAGCTTTATACACTTCTAAATTCGCGCTCTCTTCTGATCACGATGCTGGACCTCTGGGGAAATATATCTTTAGGCCGATTAAGCAGACATCTCGATGGATGGACGATGGACTTGTAGATGATCTCCAGTATACCGGTAGTCCATGTAATTACATACAACGAGAATATAATGTGTCTATATTCTTACCTTCAATATAAGCTATACGCATTAACCTCAGATATCTCTCCGTGTTACTCATATAGTTTATCTACCATATTTTCGGTCATTTATCAATATAGAGATCTGACATCTCATCATTTCTAACTACCGCCAGCGCTCTGAAACATCGCAGAAGCACAAACGCATCTCGAATTGTCGTTTGATCACTAAAAAACTAATATGCGCGTCATATACGGTCGCTAGGTTCTGCACTAGGTCACAACCTGTATCCAAACGTTGCATTCATGGCGCCTCTTACGTTGACGCATCAATCATAAAAATAAATATACATTATACTGGAACAGCGCTTCACATTCGCACAGTTCTATACAACTGCATAATATATATACCTCATATCTGACAAATCTATATAGGAAGTAACTTCAGTATTTATATCTACCTTTTCACTTATACACCAAGGGATTAATTGGGCATACATACACTTCTTCTTAACATATATCTCATCTATACTATTTCTCTTATTAAATACATATATATATCTATGGGCTCATAATATTCTTCCTTTCTATACCCCTACAGCCAAAAAAACTACAGATTTCTTTGGTTAACTTATATTTATATATCAACCAATCTTACATAATACTCACACAATATATTAAACTAGGTAGAGGTGATAACGGCTACACTATTCATCACTACCATTATACTTACTTTACTCTTATCTACATTTACTTTACTTCTTCCCTCACTTAACTCAATAACTCTCAATAACTCTCTATAATCTCTCTCTATAATCTCTCTCTCCTCTTCTCTCTCTCTCCTCTCTCTTCTCTCTCTTTATATATATCTCTACTCTTATTAAGACTGGGCTAACACACGCTCACATAGTTCGTAAAATGTTATAAGAAATTATAACCTCTCTAGTACGTGTATAATACACATAACTATCTTATTAACCAAACGATGGTGCGGTTGATACACCCGCGGTTGATGTAATAATATGTCCTAATCATTAATATAATATATATATATATATATATATATATTATATATATATTATATAATAATATATAATGTTCCTTTACTATCTTCCGTAAAAAAATTCACATTCAATAAGAAATAAAGTAAATAAAAATTAATATAATTTCGAATATAAAAAAAATAAATATATATATTCTTCAAATAATTATTCCGCTATGATAATAATAATAATACTTATATCCACAGGTTCACCATACATATTTACCTCGTCAGTGCTATAATTAGAGGTATTTCATATTTTCTTTGAGCCCAAACTGTTATTTGCATTATAAGTAAACTTTAATTTACTGATGAATTTATGTGATGTCATATAAGCTCTCTGTCGGATTAATGACTACTGAAGCAACCAACACATACTAAATATGTAGAGTTACTATTAGTGTCAACTAATTTGTCTTGTACACTAGATATGTGGGCATTTGCACAGACCATCAAGGTTCTCTCTGCTGTACAATTTCTCATTGGTTACCCTACAATCAATTAAGCCAGAACGAACAGTTGAAACAAATACTGTGAGCGAATACTCGGTCTTGGCCTCTATTATTCTTGTTGACTAATTACATAATTCTTTGCATACTTATATGGTGAGATTGATGTTTGTGAGTCAGTGTCATTTTTATCGTTTTTCGTATTACTTGATGAAAACATTATAATTTAGAGATTCATTGTCTCACTCTCTGCACCAAATATTAATTTATACATAACGTATCTTCATTTAATCGTTGTAGATTCATGATATCAAAATTGATATCTTTAGCTTCATAGGTTATGATATACTATTGATATAATGACTACTCGAGTAAGTAGATTCTAGTACTTTTAGACAATATATACTCAGCCTGTTGTTACTGTGAATCTGTTGGCTCTTCCAGCGCTGAAGATGTAGTAGGACATACTTTAGATCCATGGACCGATAGTTGATTCCCCTTCTCTCGTAACAATAAGAAGCATGTCTCACATTATCGTAATTACTTCCATTCGTTAAATTGAGCAACTTTGTGTTTATGTGTAACTTGAATGTTTAGATAAGGGACTTCTTCTCACATAAATATGGGTACTGATATCGTCTATATGATCTCAATTTGAAATTGGTTAAACTTCTTTTCGACATAGTTAAAGAGTGCTTGAAATATTATACTTATTACTCAGCTATATAGACACAACATAAATATAATACTGGTTCAATTCTTAAATAGGAAACATACTCTGTACATACCTAAATAAATTTAGAATTTAGGTTGTCCACATCAAGAAATTCTTGTGGCTAGGTTTAATTGACCATACATTAACATATATACCATCTCATGGATGGATTAATTTGTATGTGTAAATAAATAGAAATGATATATTTTCTGCTGGGGCAGTTTAAGGAAGGTTTAACACAACTATACCTTTGCATCCCGTGCTAACTTCTGTTACTGTGACATATCGGTCGCTTGCGCGAGAGTTAATGTTTATTCTAAATTCAGGAGACTAATCTACGCAATTATTTTCACCCGAGCACATGCAATTGATACGTTTCTATCGAGACATGTGGTGTGTCACAATGATCCGTAGTATATATTCTCTTTGCATATTCATTATGTTGTGTTACTCTCTGATTAATGTAAATATCTATCTATTATTTCATATAATTACTTTTAATATTATTATAGTAGTTCATATTCATATATATAAATTATTCAAATTATTTACTATGTTGATTAAGATTATCTTTTTTATATATAATTAAATATATATAATTTGGTAAGAATACTCATTTATTATAATTATATATCTTTATTATTCATTATATTATTATCTTGAGTGTGTGTATTATTATTATATCATCTTTTAATTTTATTATAATATTTAATTATTATTATTTTTCTATATTATTTGCTTATGTTATAATTTCATGCATAACAAACTATTTATTTACATTGTTCGTGATAGTGGATTGACCAGAAGGGCGGCCATCTTATTCACATAATTACTATAATTTTTTGATTTTTTACTCAAATTTAATGCATATACTCTAATAACATTGCATAAGCTGAGATAATAAGAGATATTTCATACTTATATAAACGGATGGTGTATCGGACAGGTATCGTAAGTAAATATTTAATATATTATTCCTTTCAAGATTATGGGTGTGTTAGTACAATATTTTGTGAGAACTTCTTTATTCGTATTATTTATTGACTAAGTATGAGTGAATCTTATGCTATACACATTATTAATACAACAGTTATTTATTAAGGGTTACAACTATACTAATCTAAATAACTTTAAATATAATAAAATATAGTTATTTAATATTACTTATTAAGTTATTATTATTTATTATAATTATATACAATACCTATATATATACTTAATATACTATAATATATATCTTATATATAATATATAATATATATGCTACTTATACCTTATATATATATACTTTAATATATATATATATATATTATAATATATATACTTATAATATAATATATACTATTTACTATATAATCTAATATATAGATAATAGTTATTGATTATTACCTAATATTATATATCTTATATAATTACTTATACTTATATACTATAATTTATATCTAACTATAACATTTAATTTTGTACACCTTGGAATAATAACATTATTATTTTCGGTCCAATCTCAAAGGTAGCACGATTTAGACTAGGATTACCCTGAGATCTGGACTAGACAATTTACTTTAAACAAACAGCACAAATCCAAATAGCAGATACAAGGAGCTTTATGCCATAAAGAAGGTATTTCAAATTGTCACAAAAAATATAGATACCAAATTCGGTATATGATGTACAAAATTCATGAGACCCTTCACAATATCATATAGTACTAACACGTGCAGGCTCAACTTCGATAACACACTCATTTATAAAAATTTCACTTAATTAAATAAAAGAAAAATATTGATAAAATAGTTCCAATATGTAAACTAGTGACGTCAGATCCTATTATACCCCCAATCAAATAATAATTTATTATATGACAGAATGCATAGCAAATGGCTATAACACGAAAACTTTCTTCAAAATATAAACTATTAAAATAAATACGAAATATAATATCACAGATCGATCTATAATTATAATGAAAATAATAAGTATCATACAAGAGAATAATGTATACAAAGATAAATTATTAAGCACTAAAATATTATAAGTGTTTCACATAGTCAATAAAATATTATCCGTATTATTGATCCGATTGTTATAATACGAGTATTTTTACAAAAGAACCATGGTAAATACGTAGAGATTTAAAAATAATTAAATAAATTACAAAAATAAATAAATAAATTTTAATCTATATATATATACTGTTAAATCCAAAAGACACAAACTAAATTCTGATTCTCCACTTTAAGATAATCTCTTTGATTGAAAAATAATTCGACTAAAAATTGTAGATTAAAAGAACAACTAACTATCAACTATAAATGAATGAATATTATGACTAGCTGCGTGTAGTCATTCAATATGTTGTGAAAAAGATATCCCATAAGGATATTTCATTCAATATATTCAATTATGAATTATTACTTTCTAAAATTAGCTTTAAACAAATAAATTAAATAAATAATAATCATATTTTATTAACAAGAGTAAAGCTAGATTAAACTTCTAATCCTAATACTTCTTAATTATAATAATAAAAATTATTTAGTCAAATTATCTAGCTAAAAAATCAGTAACAGATTTCTATAATTCTTACAACTCTGCTAATCAAATAAATGTTCGCTTAGCAATGATCAACAAATTTAAAGTATTGCAACAACTTTAAAAGATATTTATCAATATATGAAACTTACTGTATAATACAGGACCTCAGATACATCAGATAAATTAAGAGTAAAGAGAAACTTTTATAAAAATTATTCACAATAAAAAATAATATTTAAAAAAACACTAATATCACCATCGATAAATAACATACATCCGAACATAAATTTCACCCATAAAATGCAATTTAATAAGAAAATAAATATACCGGATTTTTTGTCGTCGTAATATTCATACATATAAATTTTCCTGCCAGACCAACATGCAACAAACCAACCTTAAAAGAATATGGATAAATCCACCAAATGACAAAAGGACGGAAAATGCTGAAATGTTCAGAAGAGAAACTTTACTTAAAATAAATTGAAAAATTTGAATTGAAAACAAAAATTAAACTGACATACAAATTTCAATTAAAGCTTTTAACATGGAAAAATCTACCTTCTAATTTTCACATAAGATGTTGGCCGCGAGTCTTAATTTAGGACACTTGGTTCAAATCTCACTCATAATGACAACGAAAATAATTAAAAAAAAATATGAAAAACATCTGAAGTCTAAAAAAGAAATTTTAATATTCAAATATTAACAACTTCATTACCATGAAAAACGGTAACCTCTCGTATTAGATTCGAAAAAAGTTAGACTCGACCGTTCCAAGAATATCTGTATTAGTGAAACATCCCTAAATTTGGAACACATATTTCATACAAAATATGAGCGACATATACCATGCCAGTTAGACAATAAATGACGTGTCAAAAATAATTCTGAATTTAATCTTATAATTTCATCCAATAATAATAAAATAATTAATAATAAAATAATATAAATATCCATAATAATTAATCTAAAAAGGAATCAATTAATCAATAAATTATTAATAATAATAATATAATAAAATAATATTCAAATTGGATAATAAAGACATTTTTATGAAACATTATAAATACACTATATATAATCATTTAATAAACTCTAAAAAATAATATGCATAATCAACATAATCCAATCAATTAAATTTCCAGTAATAAACAAGAATAATAATAATACTCGAAATTTGAAATGATACATTTTACCTGAAGTAGTTTATTAATGTGTCAAGAGAAAGAACAAATATTTATAAGTTGACTTTGATAAACTTTTACATAATTAATTGCACTAATAAAATAAATATCTGTAATCATCTTAATTATATACATATTATAGAAATATTAATATCACATATCGGCAAGTGTACCTTATATATATTATTATAATAATATTTATATAATATATTTAAATATATATACCTAATTTATATTAAACATATATAATATATACATCAATTTAAGCAAATGGATTTCACTGATAATCTCATAAGGGAAATAGGTCAAAGGCAAATGGAGATATATTACTGCAGCTATTCTGTTCAGGGTTGAAACTTCTCTCCCCACCTTTTATTTGTCCAATACACACACCACACATCACATACACATATATATATACTATTATATATATAATATATATATATATAATATAATTTATAATATTAATATATATATATATTATATATATTATATATATAATAATATAATATATATTATATAATATAACTATATATATATAATATATATAATATATATATATATTATCATATATAATATATATATATAATATATTATAAAATATATATATACATAATATATAAACTATATATAATAGATATTATATATATTATATCGCTATACTATATCTACCAAAATATACATATTTCTCTATTTATGTACAATTATGCATATTTCCGTTCCTCCTTCATCTTTCAGAAATAAATATATATATTATATATATATATATATATATACTACTATATATATTATAAATATATATATATATATATATATATATACTATATATTATATATATATATTACTTTATTTAATTTTTCTATTCACTAAATACAGGGTAAAAGAAATAATTAATCTTTGTATTATGCTTTACATTGAATATAATTTTTCTCAGATAATGCAGGTAGTAGAAAATATTATTTTTTGGGGGGGAAGAGAGGGGTATTATTGTTTAACATAGACTTAAATTTTTTTTCAGTAAATACAGGGTAGATGAAAATATATTTCTGTTTGTATTATAGCTTTATATTGAATATAATTTTTTTTCTTCAGATAAAACAGGATAGATGAAAATATCATTTTTTTGTGGGGGGGGGGTATTATTGCTTAACATACCTTAATTTTTCTTTTCAGTAAATACAGATTAGATGAAAAACTAATTTCTTCGGGTACTATAGCTTTAAAATGAATATAATTGTTTTTTTAAATAAATACAGGGTTGATAAAAATATAAATTCTTTGAGTATTTTAGCTTCACATAGACTTTAATTTTTTTTAGTAAATACAGGGTGAGCGAAAATATAATACTTCCTGATATTTTTGCTTTAAAGGGACTTTATTTACTTGATTTTTTTCAGTAAATACAGGGTAAATAAGAAGTTCGGACGATAATAATGATTGCCTAGGAATATATCTTATTAACATATTAAACTCCTTAAAGAAATTTTAATATATTTTTAATATTTTATTTATAGTTTTATTTTAATTAAATTTGATAAATATTAATTGAACCTATTATATATATCTAAAATATAACAAAAGATACTTTTACTTAACATATATATATATATATATATATAATGATATATATATTAATATAATATATATATATAAAATATATAATATTGATACCATAAAATATATATATATATATATATATAATACCTATTTATAATAAATTATTTTATACTATATATATATAATATACATATAAATACATTATATTATATACAGTATATACTATATATATATATATAGTATTATTTATATATATATTACTATTATACACTATATACCATTTATATATTCAGTTAAATATCCTCAATGAAACAAGCAAGATATCTACCAGGTACTAATACTAATCTTCATATTATTATTATTTATGTACACTTTATATATATTACTCATATATTATATATTAATTATAATATTATATATAATATATATATATATTATCTATATTTTATTTAAATATAATTATTATATATATATATATATATATTTATATATATAATATACTTAATTATACTATTAATTTATATATATATACTTATATATATATATATATTATATTCATTACTTTATTCTCAATCATTACTATTATACTATACATAAGCAAACAAGATATTAAGTATCATACTGAACTTTAATTATGACTTTATTATTATTTAGAGTGCCATCATTATATATATACATACATTATATAATTATAAGTTAATTATATATATATCTAATAATATATATATATTTAATACATATTATATATATATATATATTATATAATATATATATATATATATATAATAAATATATAGTATATAATATATACATATATATATTATATATATATATATATATATATATATATATATATAAATATTTATATATAATATATATATTATATATATATAATATATATATATAATATATTAATAATATACATATATATATATTAATTTTTAATATAAATTAAATATATATATATAATTAATATATTGTAATTATCTATATTATAATATATATTAATTTATTATAATATATATATTAAACTTTGAATCATTCTAATTTTAATTATAATTTACAAATATTAAAAATTTTGGATTTCATTCCAAAAATTGGCGAGAAATTAGCCGAGGTATATACTATTTTGTAAATATATTGTTAAGTAAAATTATTGATATTTTGGGCAGGAAAATGGAGGAAAAAGTTAATTTTTTTTCAAATTTGTTTTATAATTTTAATAATAATATGAATATACTCACTGAATATATTAGTAGTATATACATATATAACTCAATAATAACGTTATTATAAATATATACTATATTAATACTATATATACTATATATACAGTAGTGATCTATTATATATATATATATATAGATATATATATATATATATATTATATACACAATACTCAATATATATATAATAAATATATATAATATATACTACTAATGAGGCACTTACCCTACATATATACTATATTAGTATTAAAGCTTACAATTATATAAATATTACCCGCTTACTCACTATAAATAATATATAATAAAACTAAAATATTCATTAATAATACTTATATTTACTATATATATATTATAAAATATATATATTATATATATAAAATATATTAATAAACATTATATATACTTACTATATATACTTATAAAGAGTATTATATATTATAATATTTATATTTAGAGAAAATATCGATTATATAAAGCTTTTGTAAGCATATAAAGGAATAAATATTTTTTACTATAATGAATGTCTTGAAAGTGATAATTATTGTTTTTCCTTGAGAGAATCCTGGAACGAAATTAATTTCTTGAATGATTATCGATGCTTAGAATTCCTGATTCATGGCCGTGTGCACTGTGAACATTCTGTAGCTATCGGCAATCACCTTCGTTTTTAATATATATTAACTAAAGTTCATATATATGATGACCACATGCTATATTGATTATAGTATTTATATATATCACTATATTCATTTATAACTTATGATTATTTTGTGAATATAATATATCATTATATATATATTATATAATTAATTAGATTATTAATAATAAGTTAATTATAATTATATCCTTATTTAATTATATATATTATGTATTATATATAAATATATAATTTTATGTGTAATATATTATAATAATCTATATTTTCATATTTTTATATTTCTTTTCTGTTTAATATATATTGCTTGATGAAATACAATCTAATTGTCTTTAAGACACTCTTATCATTCGCAGAGTACCCTGTTTATTCTACTACTGCTGTATTCTATCCTGGTATTTTTGCAACCCTTGTAGTTAAAATTTAATTAAACGTGTAAATAGCACCGTTAAAGAGTTCCCCGAAGATATCGTTAAACAACAAAGCACTGACCAAAAAGCAAAGAAATCTTCAGCCACACTTCATCATGCCATATGGCTAACAAAAGCAAACAGGATATTACGATTATACATTTCTACAATCAAATATACTTTATTTATAATCTTCAATATATATATAATTTATATATATATATATATATTATATATATTATATATATATATATATATATATATATATATATAATATATATATCTATATATATATATATATATATATATATATATATTATTATATATATATATTTTCTTCTTTCTTTCCTTCATTCCTTTCTTGTATGTGAGTAAGTGCGTGACATAAGCATTGGAAAAGAAAGCAGTAGAAGAATATGACCAAAATGCCGAAAAGAAGGCCCAGCCTTACGACCATCTCTGTACATTAATTAGTAAGAACTCGTCGTCGCATCCAGAAAATCCACCCTAGAGTTCTAATGGGACCAGCGACGCGCGGGATTTCACACTATATAAGTCGTCAGTGTAGGGCTTCATCCCTGGCCCAGGTGGGCCACACCACTACCCCACCCTTACAACAACAACCCTCTCATTCTCTTATCATGTGCACCTTTTTCTCGCCTCTGCCACAACTCACATTTCTTCCTGCAAACTTCCTTTACTGACTCAATCACTTTTTCTTCGGTCTCCCAACCGGCCTAATTCCCAACACACTCAACCACTATACATCGCTTAAACCAACTGATTATCATTTATCCTTTCCATACAAACCATCTCAACGATACTTTCATTTATTTCTCGTTTCCCTTCTTTTCACACCAACAATTCTATTATGGTTTTCATTCCTTATTTTAATCATTTTTCTCACCTAACACACCCTAAGAGTTGTTCCCTTCTGAACACAATTGAACTTTATTCTTATTCTTATTCCAGGATGTGAAAAATGGAATACAGGAATGAAAACAACTTCTACAAAAGAGCAATGGTATATGCAAAAGGTCCACACTTGTTTAAAGAAATGATTATGAAGTTAATGGAGGATGTATGGAATTTGTAATAGAATAGCATTCGGATGGGCGGTTTCAACAAGAGATAGTTTAATGAACAGAGGAGCATGTTCGCCAAACCGGTTTATTACTCAATTTAATGAACGGAGAACACGCATCACCAGCGACCTGGGAGTTGCATAATAAAGAAGAAATAGTCTGTGAAAATCTGAGCCATGAATAGAGAAAGAAAAAAGTTAATTGGATATGAAACGGATTCTAAAATCAAGAAAGCAATGAACAGCATAATAAGAGAGCACAAATTCAAAGTTGTTTTAATAAAGAATTATCTTATTTTATTTTTTTATTTAAGAATTATTATAATAAAAGTATATTATAAAAATAGGAGAAAAAGAATGGAGGGGACCAGCTAAGGTAGTGGGAGTGGATTATAAGACCATAATCGTCAAGCATTATAGTAATTTACAAGAGGTAGAGCACATGTTCATATAATAAGGATAAGTGAAGACAAAGAAATAGAAAAGGAGTGATGAATGTAAGAAAAAGGAAAATGAAGATAACGGAAATAAGGTGATAATGAGGAATGTGAATGAAGTTAATCATGAGAATAAAAAAGAGGAAAAAGTTATTCAAAAATAATAGTATTAAAAAAGGGGGTTCAGGGCAATAGTAGTTCATAACTATTCTGGTGAAGAAGAAAAAAATGGAAAGTAATGAGTAGAGTTGGAAGACAGAGTAGTAAAAAATATAGTGATAGCTACAGTGTAAAGATTAGTTTAGATTTGGGTAAATTTAATAGTATAAACTATCCAATGTATTTTTATATTTACAGGAAAGGGAGTCTACGACATATTTGTAAAAGGATTTATGTATATTAATTAAAGTTTTAATCAAAATATTATATTTAGTAAACTCATTAATTTGAAGAACAGTTGATTTATATTTTGTTTCTTTGTTCTCATTTTATACAGGTTTTTCACCTAAGGTTTTTCACTATGGTTTGATGTTGTTCAGCTATGGTTTATTATCTATGTTTATTTTGGACTTTATGGCTATGGTAGGAATAAAGATTTATGGAAATCTGCGTATCATTATTCATCAAGTGGTGAAGTCTGAGTGGGACAGCCCCAGAAGGACCGAGCCCTACCACATATATATATATTATATGATATATATATATATATATATATATGAGTAACTAAAGGGTATCTATATCTTACCACTGATTTTTTTATCTATATATAAACAGGGGTTTTTCTTAAGTTTCTAGAAGTTTCTCCCACTTTCAATATAATATTGTACTATATAACCATATAGATACTAAATATCTATACTATACAATATATATCCATTATATATAGATAATATATATATATATATATATATATTATATATTTTATATATATATATATATAATATATATATATAATATTATATATAAAGTATTGCCGTCAATTCTACTAGCCTGAAGCCCTACTCATGCTCTAGTTATGATATATACTATTAATATTTAATACCTATAAATAAATGAAATAATATAATATAGATATATATATAGTAGGTCACCTACGTCACGATACTCCGACATAGAGATATATTATGAAAACTCAACTTCTTACAAGTAGGGTTCTCCCCTACTAGTGAAAGTTCATGACCTCCAGCCCGTTTCACAATATTTGTTTTTTTTCCCTTTGGCTATGATTGGTCATACTAGCCTGCTCTACGCCTGTGTAAGCTTCAACACACTAAGAACACTATCTCCTCGGACTAATAGAACATGAAATTAGTGAGTAATTTTATCTTGGGAACCTCACATCACATCGGTTGCTAAAATGGCCTCGAACAGAGAGTGTTTAAGAACTGGCGGACCTTGGACTCCATGCTTCACGACACACTTAGCATTTGGAATTTTTTTCTCTGCTCAGTACGTCCAGTGTTAAAGTGTTCCTATTCGCCCCTAGCATGGGAATACTTGTTCCCCGATCATTGGGTGGATCCCGGTTCACCCTTCCTTTGGATAGAGTTGTTAAGCCTAAGAACTAAGACTTATAAACTGCCCAACTCTCTGACCCCTGACCCTTCTCCTGCGCGACGGTAGTGCCCTATCCCTATAGAACTAATCCACCGCGAAGACCCCGCCATCCCCACACAACGCTTCAACAACCAATAAATAACACAAACCCTATCTGTGAACATGTATTCCAGAATGCAGGTCGGCGAATAAATGACCTTATATAACTGGAGTATCTGAGCAGAAGAGAAAAAAATTCACGCCAATCTGAATCAGAACCCAGCTTTTTTGAGAGCCTATTTTAGCAACGATTAGTGATGTGAAGGTCTCCAAGATTATTCACTATTTTTTGTATTAGTCACAGAATTGTATATATGTTGTTGTTACGGGTAAGATCATTTAGAGCCATCAAAGGATAGGAAAAGATTGGGCAGGATTTTATCCGACAGTCGAGGAGGTAGATCCTGCAAGAAGTTGAAAAGTTTCAGGTTATAATTATATCATATATATTATAACTGGTTATATGTACTCATCATAATATTGTATATATGTTTAGTATTACTATATATATATATATATACTATATATATTATATGATGGTGTTCCACGTAATATTATGATATATAATTTCATCGGCTATAGTAATAGATATCATTATGATAACTATATTATACTATCAAATATACTGTTATATATACTATACTATAATACTCTAATATATATATTAAAAGTAAATACAGCGTTATTCACCCTTGGAGTTTAGATATATATAACGTTATAATATATATATCTAATTATATAGTATTATATATATATATATCATTGTATAAATATTTATACAATATATATATATTATATATATATTATATAATATCTATATATATTATATAAAAATTATTTATATATATAAGTATAATAATATTATACTATATATATATTATGTTTTTGGGGGCTGGGGTCCTCTGGGCTGTCCCACTCAGACTTCACCACTTGATGAATAATGATACGCAGATTTCCATAAATCTTTATTCCTACCATAGCCATAAAGTCCAAAATAAACATAGATAAAAAACCATAGGTGAAAAACATCAAACTATACTGAAAACTCAGCGTTGAAAAACCTGCTATTAAAAGAGAACAAAGAAAAACCAATAATCGATGAAATCAACTGTTCTTTCAAATTAATGGTGACGCTTTTTACTACAACTTATAAGTTTTTGCATCTAAAACCTTTAAATAATATCACATTTAAATATCCTAAAGTTTTACAAGAATTATTATAATCTATACTTTTTATTAAAAGAAATAAAAGATGATTATAATTATGGGGATTGATTAATTAACAGTCGGAAATATTCTGAATTATCGTTATATAATTTTTTAAAATAATCCTTACATCTTTAACATGTTAGGGCAGCAACAAACTATATATATATTCAAATAATCAAACAATTATATAATAAAGTTATTAAATAATTTTACATTTTATTTATCATTAATTTATTAAAGCGAGGATAATTTATTCAAGGAATCTAACAGAGTTTTTAATCTTACAATTTATTATTATTATATTATTATTATTTATTATTATTAGTTAATATTATTATATTTATTATTATTATTATTCATTTATTATTATTATATTATTATGTAATTTATATATTATTATATTATATTACATTATTTATTATATCACTGATGCCACTTGTCAATATTGCTTTTGTTATTATTATATTTATGTTAGCAAATTATTTAAGTAGACACAATATTTACCATTGCCCGCCATCACAGCTATACCCATAATACGACACTGGAATCTATTATTATAAATTATAATTAAATTTAAAACCTTATTTTAATAAAAAGGTTAATTAAAGTTAGTTATACAATAAATGTTATTTCTAATTACCTCTGCTCCTTGACCGAACTCTCCGACAGCCTTTCTCTACATTGTTTTGGCTGTCCTAATTTGTTTCCTGTTTTTTATTAATCATTTATTTTTTTAAAAAATTTAAAAATAAAGGAAAATCAAATATAGATTGATATATAACAATATATATATAATTTCATGTTCTATTATATTTATATCTTCAAATGGTAAGTTTATAAACAAAAATGTTTTTAAACTAAATTTTATAAAAAATATTAATTCCCCCATTTTTAAAAAGACCACCGAATCTAATCTAATTCTTGTTGGGCGACGTCCTAAGGTTTTCAGCCCCTCCTGATTCAAATGTCTAACTCCTGGCCCTAATTGATTTCCTAAGCTTTTAAAAACTGTTATCTCAAAGCCTTATTCTGTCCCAACTTGGTAGCGCATCTAAAGTGACAAATGCCCCTTTAAAATCCGATATACATAATAACCTCCCCTACTTCACACATATCTCTCACTCACCTCCACGCATCTGTTCTCTCTCTGTCTTCTGCTTTCTCTCTGTCTTCCTCACACATAGATACTGTTCTCTGTCTTTTGGGCGAGGGTATCTAAAGAGGTGTGACTTTAGGGATAGCCAGTTATGACATCATTTCAAAATGCGGTGGTTCTCCAAGCGGTTCTCATAGGGGCGTCTTCGGGGGGTCTTGCAGGGTCTGCCGAAAAGAGCATTTGAATTTTGCTTTTATGGCCTCAGTACGCTCGCAGTTTAGTTTTGAATGCAGTAAAAGATTTTCCAAGTGTAAGGCAATGTTATATATATTGGTGCCAGTCGAAAATAGAAGTTTCCCGAAAACGAATCTTAAGATTTTTAAAGTGCCTTAATAGACTTTAAATAAAATTAACTCTCTCTTCTTATTCAAATTACTGAATTGCAACATTATCCCCTGCCTCTCATTAGGAATTGACTATAATTTAAACTGCACTACAACATCTTAGGGTTCCCAGGAAAATAATGAAAAAAGTCTTCAAAACTTGAAAAACAAAAAAATATAATAATTTCCCGTCACGTCCGCATTCCGATTAATTGGGATTTGTGATTGTTACTACTTATATATATATAGAGTGTGAGTTGCAATTATCAAGATATATCATATATATATATACATAACACATAAATTAATATAAATTAATAAGAATTAATTTTTTTAATTTAAAAACTTCATGAAATGGAGTAATAAAGTTATTATTTAAACTAGTATTGGTCTTCTGTATCGACTTCACGAAATGTTAGTAAAAGAAAAGTTTTACGTCACCATGCAAGATGGACAAAGGTTCACAGTACTAGGTTAACAAAAGTTATACGAAGGCACATTTAAAAAAAAACTTACTAAAATGCTTAAGGTAAACATAAACAAATAACGTAACAGGAATACATTTTGGAAATTATACACAAAGTAATTTGAGAAAATATTATAAGCAAGCACCTTTGTGAAAGCGTTAATAATTGTAAAACATTTACAATTTGTAAACATATTAAGCAGCAAAGCAATGTTTGTAATTTTGGTTTCATGTAATGAGAGGAAAGTGAAAGTTGTAATCCATTGTTTCTTTTATTGTTGGGACGTACGACACTTAATTACAGGCGTCCCCATTATTCAATAATCGAAACCAAGCCAACGTTTCATAGAATGGGTTTTTGTCTAAAGCAATGTTATCGTTCGGTGTGGGCTAATGTAAAAGTTTTACAAGGAATTAAATGTATAATCTGATTTTTAATTATGATTAACGTATCCTTAAAAAAAGATTTAAATTTATTATTGGTCGCCTATTTACTCGTTAAAACTGACTTAAATATTATGGGTTAGGGTCTGATTGCGAGCTGCGCATAATTACATATTAAAATTACCCAAAGTTTAAATATTTAAAAAAAAAACCGTTTTCTGATTATTTAAATTAAAAGTCCATTTTTCAAAAATGGCTTAGACTAATAACTGAGGTACTTAGTGTTTTCCTTTTAGAACTTTAGTTAAAAAGTTTATTTTATAATATTATAGAAATAAAATTAATAATTAAAGCTTAAAAATTAAAAATAAATTTAATTAAAAGATTTCTGATGTCATAATTTAAATTAAAATTAAAAAAAATTTCTAATATTAATAAAATTCTATTTAAATTTATAGCATAAGGCTAATTCCTAATTAAATGACCCAAAATTAAAAATAAAATTCTTTAGTAATAGTAACTTTATAATTTAAAAATATATTTCTCTCAGTGCTTTATTTATATCTTTATTTTTAAACAAAACAAAATATTACGGAACTTAAATTATTTACGTTTTTTAGAGATTATTCTTTAAATAAAAATAAATAATAAATATATGAAATTTAAGTGCAGTAAAGCATATAAAAAAGAGGGAAAAATTCGATTTTTTATTTAGTTTTCTTTATTTTAATAATAATGCAAGCTTGTATTAAAAAAAATATGAAACGCTTTAACGAATAATAAAATAAAATAATAAAAAATGCTTTAGAATTATACACAGAGAAAAAAAAAAAAAAATTTCCCAAAAAAATCTGGAAACTTTCTGTTTTCTGTCATATAAAAAAAAAGTAAAAGAAGGAAGAAGAAAAAAAAAGTTGTAAAAAAACTGCACAGTTTTTTATATTCTGTAAAACAATTAAAAATATTTAAAGCCAGGATATAAAAATAAGAAAGTATTTATTAAACTGTTTATTTACAACATTATTAAATATTTACAACATACTAATTTAGTTGTTATTTAGTATTAACTCCATCTTCTGAGTTCTTCAACACCAATTCATATAAATTTTCTGATGTTCATATTAAGATTCCTGCATTTTCATATAATAATCCTGATGTTCAATATTAAAGTCCTGATGTTCAATAAATCCTGATGTTCATATAAAATCCTGATGTTCATATCTTTTTTTCATGTTCGCGACCTTGGCTCCAGGATTCAATCCATGCAGGTCTGGATGAAGCAATCCTCTACCTCGATGATTAATCTTTCTCCCAAATTTCCTGGTTTACATTTATGCGAAATTTTCTTTTATTTTAAGTGTTAGAACTTTTCTATCTTATCTTTCCAAAAGTTTCAGATGAGAAGAGTGGCACCATTCAACTTATTCTTTTTTTTTTCTGATAGAGATAGAATTTAATGAAAAGATTTTATAGTCCAAAGTTATAAACTTTATATTAATCACTATTTCATATATATATATATTTTTTTTTATTTTATTATTGCTTTTCTTTTATTGACAAAGTGCTTTTCTTTTTAAATCTTCAACTACTCAAATTTTCATCTTTCCAACTAAAACTTTCTTTGTATTAAAAAATCTAAAGTAAATTACAATCTTACTAGTCCTACAATTATCAAATTCCATATTTACCCCAATTTTTATACTTGGAGGCAGGTTGGTATTTATGCCAATTTTTGGTTAAAACCAAATATTTTTGTTATATTTTTTTTCATCCTATTAAGAATGTTCTTTCTAGGACTTAAAAAACTTGGATTATAGTTTTCTTAATATTAATTAGGAACTATTTAGCTATATCACATGTCTTTTCGATGCGTGTATATATTATCCCAATCTGAATAATATGCTTCAAAGACTTAAAGAACTAATTTCAAATGCTTCTTTGATATGAGTTTTAGTAAATAGAAAACTCATTAAAATTATTTATTCCCGTTTTATGAATAAATTTTCACTTCTTTGTTACTCTTAGATGACAATAAAACCAGAAGATAATGCAGGGTACTTCTGTTTCAAGCGTTAATTGCGTGGAATTATGAGGAATCTTGTTGAAAAAATTGCTATGTTTCAAAATTCCTTTACATGTGAGTAGGTTTCCAGTCTACTCAATTCTCTCTTATTTCCTCAATATTTTCAATCTTCCACCTAAATTTCCATATTTCTAATTTCAAATTCACAAGTCTATACTACCTTAGGTATTCAATTCCATATTTACAATTGTTTACAATTCTGAGGCAGTCTTCTTTATATACATTTTCTTGGTCAAAACCAAATATTTTATACAAAAGAGTTTCTAGAACTATGAAAAATAAAATTTATATTTTCCTAATAATGTTCCATCGGAAAAAATTGTTCTAAGAATCCAAATTTTTCTGTCTTTCTGTTTCTAATAATTTATTAATCTATTTATTTTTCTTCCCAAAATTTAATTCATTCACATTAATTCTTCCTGAAAGGTTTTACACTTCGTTCTGTGGGTCTTGGTTTCCCATTCAAGAATAAGAATAAGAACAGTAAAGACACTTTTCCATAGGCCTTTTATTCTGACTGTTCTCCCTAATATCTTGTGTAGTAAGACACAATATTAAAGTTGTCTGGGTTGACTCAAACAATTTGTTCTTTCCTGTTGGGAATGAGTATGAAGATAGCGATTGGACAATCATAGTGTCAATACTTCCTACCCTTTTCTTACATTCTTTTCATTCCGGAACAAAATTGAAGTCTTACGTTCTGTTGGTGATCATCATAATCAACACTTTACCAGGATTATCTGGTTGATCTTTTTCTAAATTCAACAATCTTGCTAGTTTACTAACAGATGTTAGGAGAGAAAACAAATCCAATGTTCTCTTTTTAAAAAACATTCACCTAAACTATGTGAAGTTTCTGATTTATTTCCTGCTAATTTCTTAAAAATATGTATGGGTCTTTACCCTATACATCTGTAATCGATTCCTGCTAAAATATGATTGTGATTCTTTTATCCTATTACATATTATTGATCGATTCTATAAATAAAATATTGTATGCGTTCTTACCATATAAAAATTAATTCTTTATATAAAAAATATATAAAGATAATTTTTCTGTAATATGTATGGTTCTTACCTATTATATAAAATATATTTTCTTTATATAAAAAATTATATAAATTAAATTTTGATGACTTCATGGCAATAACTTATAAATTCAATGTTGTTTTAGTCGGTATTACCTGGTTGCCTTCATGTTTATTTCTTTCTTGTTGCCTTCTAAAGGTTCTTATGAAATCAATTTTTCATTACAACTTCTTAACATTTCTAAGTATAAGGATAGAAGAAGGAGTCTGAGAAGGAGACAGTTTTCCCACCAACAAATTAAAACTTTTAAATTATAATTTTCTTTTTATAATTTCTTTCTTTATTTTCCAAACAAGTTATAAACAATTTCTTGAAAGTTTTTCATCATACATTATCACATGAATAACTTTTTTAGTGTTTATTGTTATTTTAGGTGGATCCCTTGCCCCGTAGAATTTGCTAGGGGTTTACTTCCTAATTCCTGTTCCTGCCCAAGATTAAAAAGTAAAAATCTCCAAGGGATGAATATTTGTTCAGGATAAATCCGATGTTTCTTTCCCTTTTCCGGGCTTTCTTAACTCTTTACCCTTTTTTTTGGCACTTATTAAACATAAGAAACACAGTGGTTTTTAAACACACTTCTTCTGACCATTATGTCACTAATTATTTTCAAAACAGAGTTCTTGATTTCCCTGTTGACTGTAATTCTTTTCAATGCCTAAAGAGGCTGTTTCCTTAAACCTAATGAAGGTTGTATTACTTTTCTTAGTTTTTATTCTTACGAGTTCTCAAAAGTTAGCCAGCCAAGCGCGTAAATATCTCCTTTGCTACCCAATTTATGCCTAACTTTACAATTCCTGAAATGATTGCTAGAACTCCTTGCGTGAATAACCGGCTTAATCCTTCAATCCTATGGAATTCCTTGCCGTTCATTACTGAGTTCTTGGAATATGCGGATTTCTTCTGTCCTTTTTCCACGGATTGAGTCATCGAAATTATTCTGTCATCTGTTCTTTAACAGAATTTATAAAAATGTTTCGTTCATCTCAGTTGGGTTTTTTTTTTTTTTTTCTAAAAAATTTGTTCACCCCACTTCTTGACCAGCTAACTAACCTTTTCTTAGCTAGTATTTATAAAAGAACCTTTTCTGTTCTTTATATACCCCTATCTTCCTCTTAACAGGAATAGGCCTTCTTGGCTTTTCATTTTAACTTTAAATAAAGTGTCCAGATTCATTTAAAATCAAATTCTGTTTCTTATCTGGGGTCAAAAGGTGTTTAAACTTTTTGCAACTGCCGAAAACTCACTTTAAATGTTGAACGAAATGTAAATGTAAAGTTCTGAAAGGCCTATCTGGAAGAAGAGGTTCCTATTTAAAAGGTTGTCCATTCCTTCTTTTACAGGTTTATCTTCCTTAAGCGATTCTAAGATAGTGCTTTTTATTTCATACAGGCTGTTTAATTCTGCTCTGATAGTACGCTATCATTTCTTCTTCTCTAATCAGACTTCCTTTCCTGTCTGATTTTAGTTTGCAAAATCTTTATATTAATGTAATCCTTAACAGCATTAAAGCAAGCACCATGTGACGTGTGATTTCTTTATCTTGGACACCCTCTCTCGCTCAACAAAAATCAGGGTTTCTTTCTCGCATAAAACCCCTCACATTAGGTTAAATAGAATCAAAAAATCCTTATTTTCCTTTCTTTTCTTCTTATCCCTAGTAATCCTGTAGGCCAGATTAAGACCAATCTTGCTTCTTATTAACATTTTGAATATTAAATTATAATTAAAGATATATACACCTTTTTTAAGATGTTCCATTGAGCAAGCCACCCGAATGGGTCTTTTCAGTTCTTTCTAAAGGAAAATTGATTTAAAGTTTTTCCATTAAGAATAGGTTTCTCATTTCCTGACTACTTAGTACAAATTTAGCGTAATGATCTGTAAGGACTACTTTTTAGTAACACTTTTTCGAATAATGTCCGTCTTTCATATCTCATACCCTCCTCTTTCTGATCTTTCGCCCTTCACTTGAGCCTCCAAAAAGTTTTAACTGGCAGATAAAACTGCTTATTCTTAAGACTATTCCAGGCCATGGTTCGCGCGAATATCTGTTAAAGTTTTATCTCATATGATTTGGAGCATAATTCTTGTACAATATTTAGGGCTTGGCAATCCAATAATGGTTCTTGGTTAATTTTCAAACAAAGAAGACTGTTAGTGTCTTAATTTATTTCTAAAAGTAAGGAAAATAAATAAGAAATTATTTAAATGTTCTGTTTTCAAAACTAGAACTTTTCTTTAAAGTTCACATTTTTAAAATTTTTCTAGAATAATATTGTTATGCTAAGTATTCTAGCTAGATTTAATGAATGTCAATTTAAATCTAAGTGCTTACAATATATTCTTTTTCTAATACTGAAGCAGTAATTAACTTCTTTATCTGAAACCTTCATTTAATATTTCAGATACTTAAAGTTGGGCTTGGGGGATAATCTCCTTCCTTCTTAAGGAGGTTTATGATTGAAAAATATCGGCTTTCTTGATATTTTGTTCATTTTTGTACTTGTTCTTTCTATTCTTTCTGACAAAGAACGTCCTTTCTATTGGGAGTTATTATAGATTATCTTCTTTTAGAAATCTCCGTTCTGGTCCTATGGATTTTGGTTTCTGGGTGGCGAATAATTACCCTTTACCCTTTCTTCCCATCTCAAAACCTTGAGGGTTTATAAATTCTTGCATTCTGGGAGTTTAAACCCTCTTAAATTTCTGTCTTTATAATCTTTTTATATATATATATTTTAAATACTATGATTAAAATTATGGTTTTACTTAAAATTGGTTAAATAATGGGTAAAATGATTCGGGTTTTCATTTACCAAAGTTCGCTTGAAGGCGAAACAGGCAATTTCGAAATTTCTGGATTTTTCTATTGATTTGCTCTTCCGATGCGAGGTCCCAGGATCCATTATTTTCCCGTATGAGATTTTTATAAATACTTTACTATGAATTGGTTAAAGCCTAATAATATATTATATACTATAATATATATTATATATATATATATATTATATATAAATATATATTAGTATATTATCATATATTAGTATTATATGATACTTAATGATATATATATAATATAATATATATAGTATATATACTATATATTATTATAGGTATATATATAAATATATATACTGATTATCGATATATATACATTGCGTGATTTTTATTGTAAAGAAGTTCGTTTCAATGGAGCTATCCAGTGGTGAGGCCAAATTAACAATTTTTGGACATTTCCCTCTGAAATCCAAATTTTATTGTTTACTCTTTATGGTTTTCCGATGATCCTTCTTGATCAGAGAAAATTATAATTTTATTAAATCCTTTTTAATTAAGTTTCTCAGTCTTTTTTCTAAATTTAAAATCTAAAGCAAATACTATTAAAAGAATGCGGGTAATTATCGATCTGTTATCACCATCTTCCTTTCTTCATAAATGTGTTACCGCCCTTTGTTCATTCTAGACACTATTTTTATCACCTTAAGTAAAATTTAGGTGAGTTTCTTAGCTGTTATTGCTAAACTGGATTATTTCTATCTTTTCGGGGCATAAGATAGAGGGGGTCTATCCACTTCTTTGGCCCTTATCTAAAGATTTCATTATATTTCATTAACCAGTGGGTGCTTGGGGCAGATATGTGTTTTCCATCTTGCTTTCTTCCCCAAATATTTCAGATTAACCATAGGTAATGTCTTCCTTGCGTTCTTCTTCCTATTTCTTATTATAGGGGTGTTAAAAATAGGGGAAGGAAAGTAGGTTCAACACTTGAACATCTGTTTTGATCAAACCATTTAGGATATTCTTCCTAGATGCCTGAGATCCATTGTATTCATTAGAATGTTTCTGAAAGAATTCCCATTAAAAGTCTTTCTCCAAATAATTCCTTCTTTTCTTATGGTTTATCTATTGATGTTGTCGTCTCCTAAATCCATTCGGAAGAAATATCAACTATCTGCTGTCTTCCAATCCCCTGACTGCCTTCGTATTACTTCTGTTAAGGTATATTCTAGCTATTCATATATTACTCAGTCCAGGGAGGGCAAGTTAGGGATTACTGTGCTCATTTTGTCCCAGAGCTGCATTTTCCGTCTTAGAGCCCTTCTGATAATGGAAATTCACTAATGGTTCATGGGAGTTCATTATTCCAACGGGAGGACCTTCATATTAATTGATTTCCAAAATGCTTGCGTTGTTCTGGGTTCCTTTCAATAGGAACAGGAACCTATGTATTCATAATTGGTATGAGGCCCTTCCTAGCTCCCTCTCAATAAGAAGGTATCGCCTTTCTTCCTTAATGGCTAGGGAATATTTAGTACCAATTAATTCGGTAATTCTATTCATATGTCCGATCTCTTGCTCATGTTCTTTCTATCTGATGAGTGATCTTGGTAATAAATTCTGTTGTGGATTCTTTTTGATGCCCTCATTTTCATTGTTTTGAAAGTGTCACTTCATTAGAAATACCCCATTGATGATGTCCTTCTGTATCATAACCTTCTGGGTTTCTTCTTCCATGCATTTAAAAGGACCGTCATTCTATTCACTCGTGAGGGTTCCCATTCATTAACAGGGATTAGACAGCTGGTCTACCTCCTGAACCTGTCCGATATGATTGACATTATCCTATCTGCGTTCCCGTTAAGTGAGAGAATCTGGACGATAGAACCATATACATAATTACCAACCCTGAAGTCATTAAATCTATGGCCCACGTGGTAATTCTGAAGGAATTATTCTTGGCCATTACGAATAATAAACAGTAAATCATAAGAGGGGAGAATAAGTCTCTTTGACATACTGTAAAAATATCACCTAGGTTTTCTACTGTGGGCGGAACAGTTTCACTTGTTTATCCAAGCCACCAGTGCCATTGTCCTATATCGATATTTGTCTTCCCAATAATCAATATCTGCTTAATTTGTTTCTGGTTTGCATTATGAAGTGTTCCTTTGTTGGCTCCTCCTAAATTCGTGTTTCCCGGTATGAAGCCAAGTATAGTACTCTCAAAGCTTCCTCAATATTTGTATATCAGAAGAAGCGACTTGGTATTAAGCAAAACCTCCTCTCTGCTCCTTTACTTCTTGATTCTTCTCTTTTACCTCTTTTCCATTGTGATGAGCTATTTGGCTTGGTAGTTTATCTAATCTATTCAGATGAATAAGAGCGTAATAAGAATATGCCTATGTTCTATTCATCAGATTTAAAAAAACTCAAAGCTCTCAAATTCCTATTCTGTAACATATCACCTGATGAATTTTTTCATTTCCCTATTATTCTATTTCCTTTAAGGAACTATCCAAAGAAGCTCTCATAGAACTTAGCAGGTACTACCCTAATTTTAAAAAAAAAAAATATTCACAAATTTTTTTCAAATTTTAAGGCATTTTCGTCATATGCCTTTGTTAAGTAACTTTTTTCAACAGTCTTTTCCCATCCCACTAAAAAATTTGTTCACAAATTTTTTCAAAAGGGTTATTCATCAGCATTATATTCTAATGACATAACATATAGATATAAAGAATATAAGGTTCCTTTTCAGTCCATAATAGCCTTGACTGCTTTATAGAAAGAAAATATGTGTGTGTTATTTGAAAAGCCCCACCCCAAAAGATGATAAATCGACTAGAAAAAAACCATTAGAGATGTGTCTATACTGGACACAATAGTCTGTCCGAGCTCTCGTTGATGATGCCTTATTTTCAGGTTCGTTTAATTACTAATTAAAATTGTTCCATTAAGATCCGCGATTACCTAATAATATTTTAATTGACAAATGGTTCTACCTACTTTAATTTTTAATTACCTCCTTTTGGTTTTTTTTAACCTTTTTCTTAAGTTTCCAACAAAAATGGGAACCTGTGTTCCTCTTTCCCTATTAGAAACACATAAAATTATCTATTATCAGAGCCCCGAAGAATAATTTTTCCATACCTTCTCAAATTTTTCTATGTTCATTTTGAATTTGAATATTTAAACTCAGCTATATAATTGGTCTTATCATATAAAGAAATTATTAATTTTAAAATTAAATAAACTTTTAATCACTTTAATATTTTTCTTAATATAAATAGTGAATGTAATCTATTTTAAAACAAAAAAAGAAAAAACAATAAAATATATAGCCTATCGTTCTGCAAGTCCTTTGGCTTCACCAACCAATGTGTCTGACCTATAAAAACTATACTATACTATTAAAAATTAAACAGAATTATTAGTATTATTTTCAATGTTCCTTGATTGGCAATTATTGTTCTTAAAATGCCTCTCAAAATGGCTGAACTTTTAAGACTGCTATGTCGGTTCTTAAAGTTTCTTTTCGGTTCTTCTTTGTTCGAAGGGTTAACTTTATTTGTTCTTCCTTTGTCAAGAGGTTACAACCTTATTGTGCTCCTTCCCAATGTTGTGAACTATATTTTTTTCTAATTTTGAATCAATCAGTCTATGCACCTGATCTCCAAGTTCTGTTTATTAATAAAAATCTTTTCTTGAAAAGTTTCTTTGTGTTCTCTTGGAACAATGTCTGTAAATTTTTGCTTCCCACCTCGTAGAACGTTTGTAAAAGGAAGATTCTCTATTCTTATTGTTCTTGACGAACGCCTTACTAGATCTCTAAGTATGTGACTGTGTCTGCCTTCCTCAAACTGGAGCCTGTGTTCTCGGGCTGACCCTGTGTCCTCTGGAACCCAAATTTGCTGGTCTCCATTAAGCCTCTCGTCGCGCAGCGTCAAAAATAGAAACCTATTTCTGTGGTTCTATGACCTCTAACTTGGTTCTGGGATGACCTTTATTAACTTGTTCTTCTATTTAAGGTCCTTTCTAATAATTTGTAACTTTTTATATTAATTACAACACATCTTTCACAAAGCTAAAATTTCGCATCGTATATCTTATATTTTTATATGATGTCAAAGTTGCCATAAAAAAAAATGACTGAATGTTTTTGCCACACAATTAAAAAAAAAACCGAATATTTGGATTTTCGACTTTCCCAGAATTTTACGGAGTAAAGGGTTATTTCCCCTTTTTTCTGTTTATCTACAGATTTTCAAAGAAAAAGTAATTTTTTTACAGTCGCAGGGGTTCATTTCCTCTATATTTTTTGGTTTTGGGTTTCTTTACCTATTTTTCACTGAAAATCAATCTTTTACAGGTCGAGGGTGTTCATTCTTTCAAATTTTGTTTTGTTTTTACTATTTTCAACCGGAAAATACCTTTTTCGATTATATACTACTCTGATTTCGGTACGACATATATAATACCCAAAGTCAAAATAAATAAGTGGTAATAAATGGCACTAGCAAATGATTAAAAATAAAATATGCATAAAAACAAGCTCAATAACCAAACAACCGGAGAAACAATAGCAACGCAATTAAAATAAAAATTAATAACAACTATGCAATATTTAGTGTAGATTCATGTTTTGAATTGTGTATGTGGCCGGCAAAGAAGCAAGAGAAGGCTTGGGCAAACGCATTTCCCTTCAGTCCAATGCGGACCAAGTTTATCCCGGTCCAATGATTACAACCCTCTCCAATGTCAATGGGATCTTTACCCCAATTGCTGTTTTTGGTTTTCCTTTCCCGCATTAGGGCTGTATCACTCTTCCCCCCATTTTCCACAATTTCTCATTTCAAGGTTTTTAGGGTGAGTCGAATATGAGTATACAAATATATTTACGATTATTCACTATTTTGCTGACGTTTTTGAAATTGAACTTCATTCAACTATAAAAGTAAAATAGAGCCTCCCTACACCCACACCAGGTTTTTTTTATTCTCCCCTCTTATTGAGATACTGTTTATTATTTCGAGATTTTTTCTAATACCTGATATACTAACCTCTAATTTATTTAATATATATAAATAATTTAAGGAAACTGCGTTTTTTTACGGAAGTGATTCTCTAACTTTATTCTACCCCTTTAGTAAAATAATAAAAAAGAGAAAAATAATTTTTATAATTAATTAATTTAAATAGCTGTTGATTACATTTTTTCTATGTTTTCTTAAAAAATCTTCCTTCGTCGGAATTCAAAAAAGAAAAAGGAAAAATGCTCCGAGTGACAATTTCTTCTTTATAATTATTTTTTTGAGTATTTTTGCTTTAAAAAAATAAACAAGATCATAACAAGACAATCTATAATTAATTAACCCCGACTTAATACCCAGTGCGTTTACACTTCTTTGGTGTAAATTTAACTTCTCTTCTAGGTTTTATAAAACATACTCTCTCAAACTTTTTTCTATTTATTTTCTACCACTATCCTAACTATAATAAAAAAGTAGGCCCCTTTTTTGTTTTTCCTCGCTCTCGGGCTTTTTATATTGATTTTCTCTGTCAATACAGGCTTTTTTTCTTTGAGCCTGTATGATTGTTTTAGTGAGAAGCCATTAACACGATTATGCCCTTTACTAATGGTTAATAAAACCACCCTTTTTATGTGGGGGATTGAAAATTTCATTACAAGCTAGTATAACACATATATTAAAGTGCTGACGACCGGAGAATTATATCCAAGGTATACCATTTGTAACAATATTCTCTTTACTCTAATTGTAATACTTTTATGTAAAGTGTATTATTTTGCTATATAATAAACCATTACAATTTTTTACTATTTTTAGCGCTACTCTTACGATCTTACGTAAACCCAGGAGGAGTTCCTGCGTCCGAAATTCCATGAATTGTTTCTTCTATTGGACCATCCCAGAGGGTTTCCATCTTCTGGCCCGATGCGTTTGTTATCTGACCAGAGTCACACACGATGACCGTACCCTTGAATGGACACCTAAAGGCCTTATTATTGTAGTGTGGGGGCTGATGGTTTGTTTATGTCTAAAAAAAATTCCCTAGGTGCGCAGATTTGTCAAATATCTTTTCCTTTCGAAACCAGCGGGTCAGTCGAATAAACAAGCTCTTTGGAATGTTAATAGTGACAAGATATGACCATTACTTTTGTGGTAACGACCGTAACCACTGTAAGCGAGAAGACAATGCCTTCTAGTATCCTGTAGAAAGAGCGCCAGTGTGGTGGGGCTGGGGTCCTCTGGGCTGTCCCACTCAGACTTCACCACTTGATGAATAATGATACGCAGATTTCCATAAATCTTTATTCCTACCATAGCCATAAAGTCCAAAATAAACATAGATAAAAACAGTGTGTCTAAACAGCTCAAACCTATACTTTGAGAAAAGCCTCAGGTGAAAAAACCTTGTATAAAATTGAGGAACAAAAGAAAACAAAATATAAATCAACTGTTCCTTTACACAATTACATGATGTTTACTATAACGTACTTATAATATTTTGGATTAAACTTACTAATTAATTTATTACCATTTACAATATTTCAACAGGTTTAAAGTATTATTTATAATTTCTATTTACTATTTATTTTAAAAGAAATAAAGGGGCTAATTGATTTTACTTATTCATTTTGCATTTATTATAGAGTTTCCAGGCTTCGGAGAATATTTTCCTATTTAGTATTATCGGGTTTACATAATTTTTTAAAAATTGGAATCTTACATTTTAACATGTTTTAGGCCAAAACAATACTTAGTATATATTCAAATATATTTTCAATAAAATTATAATTAAAAGTTATAAATATTATATTAATATAATTTACATTTTATTTATCATGAATTATTAAAGGAGTATAATTTATTCAAGGAATATAACAGAGTTATGTACCTTATACAATTTATATTATTTTATTATTATTATTTATTATGTATTATTTATTATTTATTATTATTATTATTATATTATTTATGCTATCACAATTATTGATTATATTATTATATTATTATTATCATTAATGTATTAATTCGATTGATTTATTCCCCCACTGATGTTAATTGTTAACCACTGCTCCAGTTGGATTATTATTTATTGTTGCAGCTCTCCGCATGTCATGTTTATAGAAGACTTTTGTGCTGCTTGTTAGATTATCAGCATAACTAATAATTTTTATAGAGGGGAAGTGGGATGAAGGAGGTTGTGTATAAAAAGTTTATAAGTGTAGGTGAAAGGATGACTTCCTGGGGCAATCCATTATATAATTTGTATGTGTGGGAGGAGTGATGTCCTTATATGACTGACTGTCCTACTGGAGTGGAGATTTGCTATTACTTTTTGTCTTTGATGGTTATATCTGTTTAAGACTTTTTGTATTAAAAGGTGATTGGGGGACTGTATCAAATCCTTTGTTGATGTCTTTTGCTACTAGGAGAGTACATTGAGGTGGGAAGAGTTTGGTTAAAACCCGTGAGGATATGTTGGGTTAAATTGGTCAGGGGAGTGGTATTAGAGTACTTTTGTTGAAAACCATGTTGTGGATCTAATAGGGCAATAAGGGGGAAAATTCTATTAAGGATTAGTTTTTTAAGTACTTTAGATATTGTAGGAACTAGGAACTAATGATGTAGGTCTATACGAAGCTAGATTATTGGGGGGTTTGTTTGTGTGTGTTTCCGTAAAGATGTTGGGGTGTTGGTTTGCCATCCAGCTTTACATATTTGCATTTAAGGCTGTGGTAGCATTGGCTCTTAAGTGTTTGAGGTGGATATTAGATATATAGCCAGGGCTACTGCTTGTGAATTTTTAAGATTTTTTATAAATTTTTATAATAGCTTCTGTGGGAGTGAATGGGGAGGGGGGGTGTCTTCTTGATTGGTTTTAGTGGGGTTTGTGGTTAATTTTTGGACTACTAATTTTATTGTTTTATTTACAGATGGGGTTCATAAGTTGGTGGTGGTGGTTGAATGGGTGAAGTGTGAATTTTTTATTGTACAGAATATATTTTTGGTGTTGGTTATTTATGTTTCTGGGTGTAGTATTATCTATATATATATATATATTATATTATTATAATAGTATATATATTAAATTTATGATATATATATATATTATATTATATATATATAATATATATATATATATTATATAATTATTATATATATATAATATAGTATATATATACCGTATAATATATATATAATATATTATATACTATATATATTAATAATATATATATATATATATATATATATATATATATATATAATTGAGTTTATTATATAAGGTGTATATATATTATATTATATATATATTATATGTTGTTATATATATATTATTAGTTATATATATAGTACTATAATTATATATATATATATATATATTATATTATTGATATGATATAATATTAATATATATATATATATATATATTATATATATAATATATATATATTATATATATATTATTATATATATATATATTATATATATAATAATATGATATATATAAAAGATTTAAAATGTTTCACTAACATCTTAGTTTTTGTTTCTAATTCTATTATTTAATAATAATAATTGTTTTCTCTTGATTAATATATTTATGATATTTAATTTACATATTAAATTAAATCATTTTCTTTATATCATTTATATATTTTATGGTAATTTTAATGAGTATATAGCTAGTAATACTATCTTGCAAAACATTGTTTTAAAAAATTTTAATATGCGAGGTCATGGACAGACATACAAAATCTAGTACTTTTCATTTAGATTTCGTAAATTCACACCATGAAGAACATATTCTTTCTCCAGTGTTCTGGTGTAATTCGATTTTCGTCTTCGAGGAGTATATTGCCCCACTACTAAGCAGCCTTGTTACTCCGTATAGGAAGAGGTGGAGCAGATATGATATTTATAAGAACAATCTAATATATGTAAATTATTGAATAAAATTTATTGATCACTCCACATATCAATGGACATTCATTTTTCCCGATATGATATGACGTCTTACGATTTTTTTTCAAGTTTCTTTCATTGACTTTCTTTAACTTTTTAACTTCAATGCTGAAGATGTTGATTTTAACATTTTTCTTGTCTTTATCAAGATCTTTCCTTTAACTATGTCTCATAAATGATGACAAGCTACTGTTTTTAATAATTTAATTACTGCAATGTTAACATCTGTCATAACTTCAATGGTTTTATGTTACAGAATTTTTTGAGTTTTAATATTATCGCAAAATTCTACATTATTTCCTACTTAATAGCACAATTATAATTGCAGAAATTGCAAGACTATGACAATTGAGAAAAATTATGCCGATTTTGCTGATGATGACATATTAATCGTCCAAGTTACTAATATATATATACGGATATAATATGTACTATATACGTATATATATAATATATAATATATATATATATATATATATATATATAATATATATATTATATATATATATTTAATATATATTTACATATATTAACTATAAATATATATAGGAGGAGCTATCTATTTATATGGGGTTAAAGCGGGTATATATATATATATATATATATATATATATTATAGTATATATAGTATAATATCTATATGATATATATATATATATATATATATATATATTATATAATATATTGTTATATTATATATCTTACTGTGTTGTCCTCCATTTATCTCCTATGAGATGTGGGCAGTCCCAAGAAATTGTGCCAACCGTGTGGTCGTATGCAAATCAGGGCAGAAGTGTGTGTATAATGTCCATGGTGGCAATGTCAGCCAGTCTAGTAAGAAATTTGTCTTGTGGCATTGTTTTGTTTGGGAGTAACATCTTTTAACAATAGGGGGAGGGTGAATGTAATGTATTTAAATTGTGTTCCTCAATGGGGAGGGATGGTGCTCAGACTGGCGACGGGATAGTATCTCTCTAGTTTGAAGGTCCGGAGATTGTTATGTGGGATATTGTGGTTTGGGATCTGTGAGAGGAAGTATTTGGGTAATTTTGGGTATATGCGTGAAATTGTTCTTTGAGTATGAAGTGTTTAATAATGTGGATGTCATTTAGGGGGGGGGGTAGTGTTTGCTTATATATTAGACTATAGTTCAATGGCTCTTGTGATTTTTTGTTACCTTTCTAGGTGTGGCAGGAGAGTGATCATTTGGAGTGATTTATTGTAAATTGACGAGCTTATTCTTGTCAAGGTGTGGCTTTAATAGCTGGAAAATGTGTGGGTTGTGGAAGGCAGTCTATTGTATTATTTACCTGAGAGCTTTATTTTTTTTCTCTGCTAATTTCTGATAGGTTGGATTGTGGAAAGTTGTTGTTCACTCCGGCAGGTGATGCATAGTCTAAGAATGAGTCAAGTATTGTCTGTATATTATTGTGAGGGTCTCTTTGTGTTGACCAAGTTTGCTTCAGTTGATGATTTCAGCTCATTTAATTTGTGTGTGACTTTAGAAGTAATATTGTTGACGTGGGGGTGAAAATCAAATGTGTATAAAGAGACAAGCCTAGGACGGTGGGTTGTTTATTGAGAAGGGACTGTATTGTTTGATAGGAGAACTGTTGGGTGATTGTTTGATTCTCTCCGCTCTGGTGTAAGTAATGTAATAATGGATTTTTAAGGTGATGCAGTCTTTCTGTTTTTTTGTTAGCCACAGTTCCAGTTTGTTTATATATTGTTGTAGTTCTCTGCTTGCTGTATTTATAGAAGAGTTTTTGAGCTGGGATTGTTAGATCTTATGCATAGCTGTTAATTTTTATAAAAGGAGATGTGTGATGTTGGTAGGTCATGCAGTAAAAGATTAAACGAGTGTTGGTGGAAAGGATGGCTTCCATGGAGGACCAGGGTTTGTGGAGTCGGGGTCGGATCGGCAATTTTGAAAAGGGTAGAGTCGGATCGGTAATTTTGAAGAGGGTGGAGTCGGAGTGGCTAATGGTTTCAAGAATCATCAATTTTCAATAAGATTGGAGTCGGAGTCGAGTCGAGTCGGTAGTCAGCAATTTTTCAAAATGGTGGAGTCAGAAATTTTTGAAGAGGTTGGAGTCGGGGTTGGAGTTCTGTAATTTTTGAAGATAGTGGAGTCCAGAAGGTCAGCAAAATTTTTTGACTTTGTAGTTCGCAGCATTATGTCCTGTGGAGGACACCATTTATTTATTGTTAATTTTGTCTGTATGGATGCGTGGCTCATTTATTATTATTTTACCATCAATTTGAGCAAACAGCACTTATTAATTGTTAATAATTGTTATATTCTGTGTTTAGTACTTTGTCTATTAAGATGTGATGGGGGACTGCATCATATGCTTGTTGATGTCTATTGCTACAAGAGAGTACGATAAAGGGGAGGAGTTTGGTTAAAACCTATAAGGATGTGTTTTGTTAGATTGGTTAGAACATTAGAAATATAGGGACAGTAAGAAACCACATGGGCCTATTGAGGCTGTCCCAGTCAACCTAATAGAACTAATCACCAAATATGCTCATGCGAATCCACAAAGCACCCTAGGGCTTGTCAATAAGTTACATAATAAACACAAAGTCAACAACTAAAAGAAAAAGCTATAGCTAAAGTACATGCTAATCACACTACAAGCTTTCATAACTTTGTTATAGTCATAACCTGCAGCTTAACCTTGTGAGTCTGACAGGGGGATAAAAGGGGAGATTCAATTTAGGTTAATTTTTTGGGTACTTTTGATATTGTAGAGAGTAATTATATATATATATATATATATATATATATATATATATATATAGTATACTATATATATATATATATATATAGTATATATATATATAATAATAAATCTTTTATTTATTTTATGTATACACTGATATATATATATTATATATATTATATAGTAATATAAATATATTGGTGAACCATTATTGCTTGCTTAGCATGCGATGGAAAAAATAATGAAGAAAATTTTGATTGTCAGTATATTGTGATTTGAGAATTATTCTTCTAACACTTCAATTAGCAATATTTAATTTTCATTCTCGAGCAGCCAATTTGAATAAAAATTTTGCTAGTGAATGCTATTCTTGCGGTAACTTGAAAGCATGCCTTTCTGAGAAGTTTGACATGGTAAACAGGTATGCTCTCATGAAATTAATCATGGTGAAAACACTATAAGCTTGCAGAAACTTAACAGCAAGCAATACTTTCAGAAAGAGCAAAAGACACTTTTTTGGTGTCTTAATATTCATTCATTTCCTCATTATTCTTAATTTTAAAATAAAAATGATGAGGAATTATGATTTTTTTTTTTTTTTGCCATTCTGTTCATAGTTGACACATTGGCTATTTCATGGGCAAATTTCACAAATTTAGGCAATAAATAATAAAAGAAATGTTTCATTCTATATACAGTAATTAAGTGCCAAATTTATATAAAAATAAGATATTGATAAATGCAGTAAATAATGCCAATAATTTAATTAAATTTTAGAATGAGGAAAAATGACCTAAAAATGGAGAAATTAGCTTGTTTGACTCTGCTTTATAAACAGCATTGCTTTATAAACAGCATTTGGTGTCTGTGTAGACATGTGTGCATGTGCACATTTTAATGTTTTGTGCAATTTTCATGTGTTTGGCAGGTTTTTTTTAAATTCCTTGGTGGAAGTCATCTTATGATAGTGTCCACAAATATAAAAGTGAATTCAAAAATAAATATTTGTGGTTGCAGAAAGCACCAGATCCTAATAGGGATGCTTTCTGTAAGCTCTGTCGCTGTGCAATAAAATGTTGATGACTTTGACATAAAAATTTGATCAACATCATTTTCTGAGGCTGCGGTACAGAAGTTTCTTCAGAATAAAAGGAGGGAAGAGTTTATATCCATGTGAAGAATCGCTAGGATAATTCACTACTCTATATCAGATTTGCAAGTAAGAATTATAAAATAGATCTGAGAGATCTCGTCTTTGTGAATTTTAGTTAATTCGCCTAAGGAACAGATGGAACCTTCTTAAGAATACTGGATTTTATATGTGGTATCATCTATATATTATTTGTTTTATAATGTCTCCTAATAAATCTGTTTACCTTCTATTCAAAATACTATTCAGTAAGGAGTTTCCCTTGGAAGAATTTATCAGTTAGAAAGAATATCTTCTGAACTGCAAAGGCTATAACCATAAGCATCAATAGATGCTTGTAATAAAATACAAATGTTTACTAGATCTTTTATTCTAATTTAGAAGTAATATTAATTAGAAATCAAATAAGAAGTTAAAATCCCATAATAGGCATTTTATCACCTCACTTCTATAAGAACTAAAATTTATTAATGGATTTAGCACTGTATATAATTTCTTTTTACCTTTATGAAGGAAAAAAAGGTTAATTCACCATGTAATGATACATCAGAAACTGTTGAAAAGAGCTTCTTGTTACCCTTTTCAATTGATTTCAATTGACATGTGTGTGTGTTTATATCAACTTTTTGAGAGTCCACCATCAAAATTCATTAGCCGTAAAGTTATATATATATATATATTATATATATATAATATATATATATAATATTATATATATACTATATATACTTATATATATATATATATATATAATATATAATATATATATATAATATATAATATATATATATATGTAGTGTGATAGTAATTTTTTAATGATATAGGTTATTTATTTTTTTAGTAAACTTTGTTAGTATGTTAGTTATGTTGTATGTATATTATATATATTATATGATATATATATATTATATATATATATATAGTAATATATACATATATAATTATATATATATAAGCTATATATAATATATATATATATATATATATTAATTATATATATATATATAATATGATATATATATATATTATATATATATATATATATATATATATATATATATATAATATATATATATATATATTATTATATATAAATATGAATGGGCTTCCAATTCTCGTGGTAAAGTCACTCGCATCATCTTCCCAGACATTTTCAATTATTTCATCACGTGAGACAAATAAGGGGATCATTCCTTTTTATTATTATTTTATTATTATTATTATTATTATTATTATTATTATTATTAAATTATTATTATTATTATTATTTTATGCTCTTGTTTTCTTCTGCTTAGTGAAGATGCATGACCTGGTAAGCCACCGTTCAATATGAGTGAAACCGAAGTGAGACTTTGTTTCAAAATCCAGAGAAATATTTTGGCAGCAAACCATTTTGCTAGAATTAGAACTCCTCTGAAATTGCGGTAGGCATTTTTATATTATTATTATAATTATATTATTATTAATTAATATTTATTATTATATTGATTATTTTATTGTTATGTATTATTTTATTAGTTATTAATACTAGATTTATTAACTATATTCCTATTATGATTATTATAAACATTATTATCACTGGACAATTTTAAGTTTATTTTGTTTCATTATGACTCTGTGTTTGATTAAAAGTTTACACCGATTCCATAAAATCATATTGGCTTGTGTCTGCATGCTGTAGTGTTTTGCCACTGTTCACAGGAAAACATTCAAAACATTCATAATAAAAAGTTCGCCGGCGCCAGTCAGCTGCGGTCAAAAACCGGTACGGGTCAATCTGGCCTCTTCATTGCAGGTGTAAAATGTTTAAATCAATTTGATGGTCACGTGACAGCATGTTACACAAATGTTAGCATCACCATGAATGTAAAAAAAAAAAAAAAATATTTACTACATATAGCAAAAAAAATATGTAAATGAAAGATATTTTGACGTTTGAGAAAATATCAGAAGGGTGGCAAGAATATATATTTTTTATCTAAGTAATTTTTTTCTATACCAAACTGTTATAAAATTTCACTTTTAATATCATTTTTTGCAATTTTTTTGTTAACTTCCCTTTGAACTGGAAAATTGTAGCTAAAGGGGAAAATTACACGTGCTGGTAACATGCAACAAAAATTTTGTAACCAATTATTATCATTATTTTTTTTAGTTACTTTTTTTTTCCCCACAGATTGGTGATAAGGTGCGCAACATGCACCAGAACGGAGAGACGAAAACATGGAATCGAAGAAAAAAGAAAGAATACATTTCATTATTTGCTTCATAATCCTTCCTTTCCTTCCCACTAGATGTATGGTACTTTGCGTTATATGCACGGAAATAGGTAGTTAAGTAGAAAGATCATGACGTAAATTGAGAGGAAAGCTCCCTCCGCCTACCATCCCCTCAATACCTTTAAATTAGAGCTCAGTCGAATAAATAAAAAGTCAAAACTAAAGTGGTAAGACTGCAACAGAGACTCACCTTGGTATTTCGTCAATGTACACGGGTTAGGCCAGAACCATACCCTCCAAATCCACATAATTCACATTATTATGCACCTCTTTCTTCTCCGTTCAAGCATTTTCTTCGGCTTCCAGCTGTCAATTCTATACATTTCATCATATACATCCACTTAAACCAACCCTATAATCCATCCTTTCCATATGACCAACATCTTAAATTCTCGTTTATTCTCTTCTTTACGTACCCTCTTCACACATACATCTCCATAAAACACTTCAATGTCTCATTTTTATCTAATTCTTCTCGCTCCTAACAGCTCCTAAGATTAAACATTCTGAAACAGATTGCGATACCTTAGAGTTCTATACGCCTTATTCCAGCACCACAGTTTCGACTGTATAATCATTAACACGTAACAAACGATGCCCTCATGGCAATGCCTAGTGCAATCAAGACTTAGTCCTTTTTGTATCACCAAGAATTTAATTGCACAGCTACTTCCTACCATTCACAACTTGACTACTACATCTCAATATTCGTTCCTTTTTCAAATCCAACGTATAGCTAGAATTTTTAACTTTAGCACTTGTTTCCAGTTGATCATTAATCCAACATGACTTTACACACGGACTCTCCTCACTCACTACATAACTTACTCTTATCTACAATTACTTTCAAATACGGTTAATCATATTTCGTAAGAGCCGGAATTCTTAAACTTTTCTTGCAGATGTCACCAACACAAATTAAATCATTAGCGTACAATAAGCAGAGCACCTCCACTCTCATCCATTCTTCCATCAGTCTAACAACCTTCCCTGCCCACCCCTACCTCTAATATTTTCACAACCCCATATACTAATTAAATAGCCAAGGAGACTTAACATATCTCTGCTTACTTCCACTATTAATATTAAATCCACTCACTATTACACTACATTTATTCTTTACATACGCTTTCACTATTTTCGTATAGACTGGTTGATTTTCGTCCAGACGCTACCTCAACATCCTGCTACAGTGAACTTTCTTATGTAATCCTGTCATACGCCCTGTTTCAGGTTCATAAAACCTAAATACAATTTAATTCTTCTTTACTCTCAAGTCATTTGTTTCAATGTGAAAATTTGATCTATACAACACGACTACCGTAAAAAACAATTTAATTAATTCTTGCATCTTGTACTGTCGCCAATCAGTACCTCAGTTAATCGACGCTCTCTTCCAACCAAAATACCAGGCAAATACCCTGCAACACTCGATAAACTAATTCTCTAGTAGTTTCCCTCATTTACTAATTTTCGTGAATAGTAAGTACTTCTTACTATTAGTAGTTAATATCATTCTCTATCGATTAGTTTCAATCTCATTATCCTTATTATTATCTATCATATATTATTATTATTAATTAATTTTATTAAACTATGTCATTATTGTTTATTATTTAGTTTTTTTCTTTTTATTATTTATGATTTATATAATTTTTTTTCTTGTTTTATATATTACTTAAGATGATTACTGATTATTATTATTATTAAATTTATATTATTTATTATTATTATTATGTATTATTATTATTTATATTACTTTTGCCTGTACTATTATTTAAAACCTTGTGTTTAAACCTTGTTATTTCACATGAATATAATTAAAAAAAAAATTTCTTAATTAAAGCTATGGAAAATTTACTTTATATTGTATTTTTTTCTTTATTTATCCAGGAGATATCCATGGGCAATACACGGATCTTTTGAGATTATTCGAATATGGTGGCTTCCCTCCAGAGGCAAATTATTTATTCCTGGGTGATTACGTGGACAGAGGGAAGCAGTCACTTGAAACCATTTGCCTTTTATTAGCTTATAAGATAAAATACCCAGAAAATTTCTTTCTCCTTCGAGGAAATCACGAATGCGCCTCTATAAACAGAATTTACGGATTTTTTGACGAGTGTAAGTCCGCTTAGGAAGTAGTTTCTTAATAATATGCCTACTGTAAATATGTTGCACTCCGATTTCCGTTTTCAATTGTATGTCAAAATAGCATTAATATTTCTTAACTATTATATGCGATTTCATATTGTTTTGAATATTTTCTCTTATGTTTATGAAAATCTTTTATTTTTCCATTTTTTGTTTCAGGCAAACGACGATATAGCACTAAACTGTGGAAAACTTTTACTGATTGCTTTAATTGCCTACCAATTGCTGCCATAATTGATGAAAAAATATTTTGTTGTCATGGGGGGTTAAGTCCGGACTTGCAGAATATGGAACAGATCAGAAGGATAATGAGGCCTACAGATGTCCCAGATACAGGTATACTTTCGCCTAATCCACACGGCCATATAAGTAGTGCATTTATAGTAAACATCATCCATACATCAGCACTTATTTTAATTTTGCAATTAGTTTATAAATTATTACTGTTAACTCTGTCTCAAACGTGGGTATTAGGCCAAGTAATTTAAAACTTTAATACGCTTTTACACTACAATTTGTTAATGTTTCTTATGGTTGTTACTAATATACCAGACGTGTGGGTATGCACAAATGTATAAGTTTCTAATTTATTAATGCAATTTAAATTCTCAAAGTAATTATTTTTGTTAGATTCTATTTTTCCTTTGTTCCTTTAGGACTCTTGTGTGACCTCTTATGGTCTGATCCAGATAAAGATGTTTCCGGATGGGGTGAAAACGATCGGGGTGTCTCCTTCACTTTCGGTGCTGATGTAGTTAGCAAATTCTTGAATCGCCATGACTTAGATTTAATATGCAGAGCCCATGCAAATTATATATGTTATTAATTATTATTATTATTTTATGCTATTATTATTAGTTATTAGATTATTAATTATTATTATTATTATTATTATTATTATTATTATTATTATTAATAATAGTGCTAGTACTATTTAAATGTGTCTGGTAGTAATGTAAGATCATTTGTTCCTTTTCCATTTTAGGGTAACTACTCTTCTACTACTTTAACCAGGACCGTTTTACTAAAATATTGAATAAAATAATACATAGGCTGTTATTAACAGTAGACATCTACATTAATAAATACCCTTTCTCTTTACAGGTAGTAGAAGACGGTTATGAATTTTTCGCCAAAAGACAACTTGTGACCTTGTTTTCAGCTCCTAATTATTGCGGAGAATTCGATAATGCTGGTGGTATGATGTCGGTGGACGAATCCTTATTGTGCTCTTTTCAGGTAATTATTATTATTATTGAATTCTAAATAAATTACTAAGATAATAGTTGGACCTAATTACCCAAAATATGACAAAATATAGTTAAATAGAGTAAAGTATTACCTTGCTTAATAAAGAAGTAAAGAAAAGAATAGTTATTTTACTAAACAAGCTGTTTTAAATATGACCATAAGAACACTACCTTTATCATTCTAATAGACTAGTATCCAAGCAGACCCTATCACCTTAACATCTGTTCTTGAATTGGTTATTATTATTATTTAAAATGTTATAGAAAAACTTTAAAAATAGCTTATTTAATTAACTTAAATGATCTGAAGTCGTGGACTCTATAATACAAATACTTTGTAATTAAAATTAAATAGCAGAAACTTAGTTAAATTTGGATTTCCAATAAAAGCTATCCACTGCGTTACTAGTCCAAACAGTCTACATTGTTTGAACTCTTTTACTTTTACGAGTACTTATCTTTGAATGGTTTCCTTCCTTTAACTTCTTCATATTTTGTTTTCTTCCAATCAGGAATTCCTTCACCTGAAATTGTATGGAATATAAGATCAATTTAAACAATTATTATTATTTTTTCCCCCCCTCGATTACGTGCTCACCTTACCGTTGTGAGGGTATTCAGATATCCCCTATGAATATCTGCAAAGTTGCACGTTATACCCCTTTTCAATTTTGTTTATTCCCCACTTTTTGATTTCTCCTTTCCCATTTTCATTTTATAGTTAGAGTTGCCTCCCCTTTCCCCTTATGTACTGTGGTTTGTACTTCCACTTTATTATGAGTGTTCCTCTCTTCACCAGGCCCTAATGGCCTTCCGGGTGTGTGTTCCTGTTTCTGTTCCGGGTCCATTTCTAATCTCCTTCCTCCCCTTATGTGAATGACTTATCAGCTCTCTTATATGGAACGCCAACTTCAGCTTGCAGTGGACCTAAAGCTCATTGAAAGCTTATCTAAAGTCCATCAAAAGATCTAAAGCTCATTAAAAGCTTATATCTTGAACATCATGCTTGATTGGTTCCGGCATACACCGACGGTTCTAAGAAAAAGGACGGAGTGTGAGCATCGGCTGTTTCCCAGCCATACCTTATCACGTTCTCTTTCCCCTTACTCTTCAATATTTACAGCCGAGTTAACAGCTTTGGTTCTAGCAATATCTAGAATCTTGACTCTCTGTATGGATGAAACATTTATTATTTTCTCCAACTCCAAAAGTGCACTGCTGAAACTCTAGAACAGATCAACTCGACACCCTCTGATCTTATACAGAAATTCCTCTCCCCAGTCATACGCGGAAGAAGGTAGTCCGCTTTTGCTGGTTCCCATCCCATGGCAATACCTCTGGAAATGAAACAGTTAACAAAGCAGCCAACCAGACTCAACCAGTTCAGGACAATCAGAGGTCATACCTTCATCATAGCATACAAAAGATTTATTCCAGCTACCGAGTATCTACCACATTCGCAGGGTGTTAACTACAGTGCGGCAGGACTGCTGGAGGGTTGAACACTCGGGCTCCAATGCGAAGTGTTCAGCACCTTTGGTCAGGCTTAACCAATTTTTTCTTTGCCGCCGTTGTTAGTCCGAGGGACTGGTGATTTTAAAGCGATCTCCGAATTGGGCACATACCTAATTTAACTCGCCGCAATCCTCGGTGTCGATCTGTTGGTTTTTTGCCCTCCCGAAGCTCCCTCCCCTTCCATTCATCTAGTTTGTGGTACTTGCTTGACTGTCTTCAAGACACAGGGTACTTCCTTTCAAGCAAATGTAAACAATAACCCACTTTGACGCAACTGTCTTCTCCTATCTTTCGTCAAAAGTCCAAACATCCTTTCGATAGCCAACGCATGGGGGCTATTGCTCGCGCAATTTTAAGCGAACTAGAATCTATGTTTAGATGATGCTGAATAACTTCGAGGACTGTGTTGTGGCTTGTTAGTTTGTCTGAGTGTTGTCCTTGGAGTTGGGGATTACCCTAACACACAGTTTTGACCGTATTACCAGGTAAAGCAGTTGTTAACACCTGATACAGCTACTAATTAACAACGAATTAAAATTTAAATTATTATTATCTAATTATTAATTATTATAATTTATTTATATATTATTGTCTTATTTTTATTTATTGGATATATTATTCATTATTATTACCTTATTGATATAATAATTACCATTATCTTCAAAGATTCTCTGAAGCTCCATTCCAGAGAAGAAAGCGAGGGTAAGAAATGGACCAGTAGCAGCGGCGTTAGTGAAACCCAACAATCCTCCTACAACGGACCATACATCTCTCCATAACTGTTAAAAGAAATTGAAAAATATCGGAAAAGCAAAAGCTATACCACTATATATTTAAAACCAAACACAAAAAAAACCCCAATACACCCCATACAACATATACACATAACTATTATGTGTGTGTTGTGTAGTTATCATATCCATATATGTTACAAGCTGATTTTTTTCCTCCTATTTACAAACGAATGTCATAACCTTACAATGCTGCTTTGTTGTGAATTTTTTTTTTTTTTTTTTATTGTGCTTTTTAATTTTATAATGTCAGGAGGAAGAAGAGAGACTTATTAATATTGAAATATCATAATAATATTTCTCTCAGGATTAAATCCGGTGCAATATCAAACACAAGATGTATTTATCTATATTCTCATAATAATAAAATATATTATGTTCAAATGCGCATTTTTTACTTCAGTTTTATTTTTACTTTGTGTTACCCTGTAAGGAAAGTGTGTAAGGGGATTACACATTATCTCAGACGGAGATTGTTAACCACCTGCCCCAGATCATAGTGTTAGATTTTAAGCCGCTCTTTTTTTTTTATCTCTCAGCAAATAAATCTTTTAGACTCTCTCCTACCTCTTTTCCCGGCGCCTTTCCTACTTTTACACATGAAATACTTGCTACAATTATGTTCGGGGGTTGGCTTGCTTGGGTGATACCCTTCGAATTCCCTGTCTAGTCCACAGATTTCCAATTCTGCCTGGCTTTTCAAAGTATTGTTCATAAAAGTAGTAGGGTGGAAAAATAGGAGTGATAAATATTTTACTGTTAATAAGAAAAGCTTACTGAGACTAGATAAAGAAGGAGATAAAGCGCAAATCCCATTTGGAATAATGTCGTTGAAGGAGGATATGTGTGTGTGTGTGAAGTGTTCAATGTTTGTTTCATTATTCTATGTCTGTTTTAAATAGATTGTCAGGCCGTGGTTTACGCGAGATTGTGTCTTCAAGTCTGAAGTGCATACCGGGTACCTTTAATGTGTAGGATTTGGGGAGGGGGAGCGAGCTGGAGTCTTGGTTGTTCTTTATGCTAACATAGAAACTGTAGGGAAGAGAGAAATAGAAACTGTTAAAAAGTTATAATAATTTGTTAGAATATTTAGCTGGTTTAAATGATCAGAAAGCTTAAAAATTATTCATTTTATTGGTATTCCCAGACAGTGAGAAAAAATTTAGTAAGAAGAAAGAATAGCTATTGGGTGTACTTAATGTAGTGAGAATAAGGGTTATTAAATTTGGAAACAAAATACCTTTGCCAATTTTATCTCGTCAGACTTGCTGTTATACTTTCTGATTCATCTTAGAATGATTATTGCCTAAGAAAGAGGAGAACATTCTCATCAGATAAGCTTTTAAAACCTGTTGAACTTCGCAGAGCTTTTTGATATGTTATACATATATATATGTGGTTTTCAATAGTATGAATTTATCTTATTTATTCTATTTTAGATACTGTCCGGCTTGTCTCATATTATTTTTCATACGCTTACCCTCTCAATTTCTCACTACCAACTTATTATATAGAATCCCAAAAAGATAGTACAAAACATATGATAAACTTGCTGGTTATCTTATTCCCTATATCAATAAGTTTTAAACTAGTGTTGTTATTCTGTGTTCGATATGAGACGCAAAATTACATTTTATCACCAATAATAGTTATCATGGGAACCGATCTTTCTTAAAGAAAAAATTTTAAAAATTGCGACAGCCGACAGGATTTGTTTACAATGCTTTATGAAATATAAACCAGTGATAATATTTCTTATACAGATGACGAATCACATCTCATCTAATAAATACAAATGGAACTCAAAGAGAATCTCAGCTGAGAGGTTTTTTATCTCGAGAAACTTAAATTTTTACGGCATCCGGTAGGAGAATTCGCAATCCTCAATGAAATAAAGAATATTCCTGGGTTTCATGAAACGTATACTTTGAATTCACATGCTTTTATGCAATAATATATGGAATATGCATTATTAATTTTTGTTGGAACAATTGGGTGCCACGGTTAGGGTTTGCGAAATACTTTTCATCTTTCTCCCCAAGTTTCAATATAGTTAATTAATTTCCAACTGTGAACTTTAATTATTTAAGTAATATTCAACAATTGTAATTTGAGGGACCAGCGCGGGGATTATAGTGAATAACTTGATTGATATTTAAAACACAGTTGGCATCGAAAGGAATATTTTCACTTTGATTTCACAACAGCTGGTCGATCCACCAAACCTGCGAAGCAAGCCAAGAAGATTAGTGACAAATAAAGACACCGAAAAAATCGTGAGAAAGAGATTTAATTTTATATATAAGAAAATTGGAAGATCATGTAACATTCGAATGAACGATGAAGCGAAGAAGTAGGGAGGAACGGTGATGTTGGGGAAACCCTTATGAAATTTTACTCTGGGAAGTTATTAGTTGTTTATGGCCTGTCGCCCATGATGGGCTGTGGTCAGGGGCGTGAGGAAAAAAAAATAATATATATAGGTTACCCCCTACTACTTAAAATAAATATAATATATATATAATTATATATAATATATAATAATTCTATAAACTATATATATATATATATATATATATATATTATCTATTAATAATATCAGTAAATATAATATTAAGGTATAGGTCACTTTAAATATATTCACACAAAAATACATACATACTATCTAGTAATTATGATTTATTATGATTATTTAATAAATACATTTAATATATATATTGTAATAAGTTAAAATTTTAATCTATAAATGTCATACCGTATATTTAAGAGCGTTATTCTTATTTTTTTAAATTCTCACAAAAATATTAATTTGTTTCCACGGACAACTCACTCTTTTCATCAAATGTTTGTCAAAGTTAGCAAAGATAGGTAACTACACTATTGACAAAGCTTCTTATACTATCAATATTCATTATATATTTGAGTTAAAAATGAAGAAGTGTTTCCTTTTGAATATTAAAAAGAACAAACAATGAAATTAGCTAATAATTTCACTCTCGGTTACTGTATAAATATGGTTACTTCTACCAGCTTTATTTATAAGCCAAGCACATAATGATGAAAACAAATACCAATATGTGTGAATCTCTCTCTTTCTTTTGTGGCCTTTTATAGATTTCTAATGAAAATATTGCGGTATGAAGGGTGGAATACTCAATATATATTGCCATTCTATGCATGAGTTTACATCTCTGTCGACTTGTGCTTGTATTTTTTTTCTATTTGGGTCAAGTTAAAGAAAGATCTTTAAATATTCATGAATCAAATAAATTATTTATATGGGTCTTTCAAGTGTAAACAATAAATTCATAATATTCAAGTGGTGTGATTCTAATACTGTTGGTGGTTTCTGTATTCGGGTTCGTTTATCGGTGGCATCCCCTATTCAAGCTCCTACCTAGCCCCCGTTGGGTTTTGGTGAGGATAGATTAATAAGTTTTTATCTTATATTACAAATTTTTCATTTGATATGAAAAAATAAGTACTTCAATCTAACTGTGGGGAAAGAGAAACAATTTTTAAATGAAGATTAAAACCCTTAGACTCGTGTCACACTCGTCATACATGAAGTGTTTATACAAAGTAAGTTTTTATTCCCATTTCATAATTTATATTAATGAGAGAAGATATTTCAAATTTTTTATAATGTAAAATTTCAAGTAAAATTTAAAATCGCTCATCACAGATTTAAGGAAGCATAGCATCTTATTATAACTTTAATTCTCCTATCTGCACTATAAAAACCTGTGTATTTGACTCATTTTTTTAAAAAATTGATCGGGAAATCTAGTACTCAATAAATTATTTATTTTTCATTAATAATAAATTTTACATAATCTATATTATACATGCGTTAGTTGAACAAGGGAAGAGAAGGCACGACGGTCTTGCCCTCTCTCCCCTTTCGTGAAAATCTTCATGCTGTCGCGAAAAAATAAATATAATCTGTATACCTATTTGGTGCTTGCCAGACGACATTTTAGGGGTTTTATTTAGCGGTTTAGTGATGTTACTTATGTAGTCAATACGATTTTATATACTGAAGGTGTAGTATATTATCTATATGTTTTTTATAAGTTCTACTTACATTATTTATATTTTTAATGTGTTCGTCTTTCATAATTGGTTCATTTTGGCTTGAAATCAATTAGCTGTGTGCTTTTTATTCAAGTGGCTTCTTGAGAACAGTATTCTCCGCCTGGAACTCTCAGTATGTCAATAGCATTTTGCGGCTGATAAAGCTGCCATATATATATATTTATAACTAGGTTATAAATAAAATAACTATTTCTGGAAATAATAATAATATAGTAATATATAATCAAATAAGATATAATAAATATACCGTACGCTATTATATATAATAATAATATAAACTATATAATATATATATATATATATATTATATAATAATATAAATGATAGGGTGAGTGATACCTTATATAATATGTGTAGTAGTAATGGAATAGTATATATATTATAACTTCAACCGCTGGTTGCCCGAGAAACGCCGCCGTAAATTACGAAAAATCCTGACCTCGCCCAATGATATATATATACTATAAATAAATAATCTTTTTATTTTATTAAAAACAATTTAATTGCTGATCGTATATGGATTTTTTTAAAATGAGTATCTACCCCTTAATAAATAGTATATATATTATAATATAGATATATATATATAAATAGATTATATTTATAAATAAACAATCACACGTATAGAAATATATATATATAAACCTATATAATAATTGGTAAATATATAATATAATATATTAGGGACATTTTGTTGTGTATGTAGTAAACAAAACAATGGTTAAATTTAAGTTTGAAGAAAAGGTTAAGGTACAGTAGGTCATGACTAAACATATGGTCATTCTGAGGGTGATGTTAATGAGAGTTACTTTCTGGGATTAAACTGAATAATGATTTATCGACTAAGACTTGTGTTAAAGTTATAGCAAAGCATAGATTAGATAGTGTTGGAAGACAATTAAAAATGGTTACAGAATAGGCTGACATCCGCAAAAAGAAAAACATGCCGCTATCATAAAGATGTGCCATTTGTCTCCATAATGGGAGAAAAGGCGAGATAGTTAGGAAAAGGAGAATTGAAATATTCTGTGAGGAGAGAGGCACACTGTGGTCCAAGTCATATTATATTCTTTCGTGGGCTCTAAATATTGTATTTCTAAATGTTACTGAGTTTGTGTGGTTATTTCGAAGAAATGGTTTTCTGAGTAGGAGAGTGAAAAGTCATGATTCGATTTTGTCGTTGAGTGAATTGAGATGTTGCAATACGTTGAAAATATAACATTGGGATGGGAGAGTACTAATAATGTCTCTACTAGTGTCCCATGCATAATTGGTTCTAATGAAAACCACAATCAACTGGAGAATTTTTAACTAGGGAACCGATAGAGAGATGCAACAACCAGCCATCCACGAAAATTCCTCTTCCTTCCTATTGGGAAATTTTCGCTCGTTTCCATGGGAATATTTTTCAAGGACCCCGTGGGAAACCGGTCATGCATTTTTTTTTTCCAATAAAAGCAATACTTATTTTCCCTAATGAATATAAGCATATTTCGGGAACATTTTCCGCGGTTGCGAGAGATGGCGGCGTTATAGTGTGCAATAGAACAGGAAAGAGGAGAGAAAAAAAAATACAAAACTGGCTTTACCGTATTTACATAATAATTTTAATTCAACTATTTGTGATTTGTGAGTTTAATCGATTTGCGCGAAGAAATCTAGATCTATCAATCTCAGTTTATATGTCTAGTATTTGCTTATTAATCTTATTTCAAACTGAATTTATGTTTGATGTTACCAAACTACAGAACAGTTTTTTTTCGATAAATGCACTTTGGAAAATATTGCCGGTTTTGGTGGGCGATTACCTCCAACCTTACACAGAATTTTATGGATAATTCCTTCATGAATTGGACGGGGGTGGGAGACATTTCTTCCTTTAATATTTCGTGCTAAATTGACCCAAACTTTAGCATTTCTCTACGTTTCAAGGAGCAACAATATCGCCTCCTATATAAAAAAAAACTGTGTCTTTAGTACAAACTTTAATATGTAACACATCTCCTGCAACTATATTAGGTAAAGTCGCACCGCCATCGAAGCTTAGAAGGATCTGGCATTAAAAATAACAAAATAAAACAATAATAAAAGTAGACTTTATTAATTTAAGCAACAAGGATAGCGTTACCCCCCTGTACCATATAATATAAGATTGTTTAACTTAATAAAAAATAATAAATAATTACAACAATTTATACAAGTGGCGGCTCATGGGTTTCTGTGGGTGCCAAGGGGCCGGTCGCCCTAGCTAATTAATAAATGGAGTAAGTGTATACCCGTGAGTATATATAGTATAGTATCAGTAAAGGTATTATTTTATTTCATATTATATACTTATAATATCTTAAAACGATTATATAAATAAAAAAAATAATATATATCATAAAGTCCATAATAATATAATATAAATATAAACAATATATATAATTATAATCCCTTAACTTCGTTAGTTCAATCGGTGACCGTGTTTCGTCCCCAAGACTGGGTAAGGGTGGAACCGTAACCATGTCTCGGAAAAGAAAAGAGTAGAAGAATTCTGACAAAAGAGTCTTGTAAATTATCCAAGACCTATATCCGTCACCACCTGATAACATGGGTATATGATGATGGCTTTTTTTTGTGTATCCTCAAATTTAATTCATGATAATAAGAAACTACGTACGCAAGTCAGAAAAAAGGGTGCCGACCTATAGAGAGAATTCTTCATCGGGATCTAAGCGAACTGGTTATACAATCACTATCACAATATGAGTAAAATCGTCAAGCGTAGTATAGGGTGTCATCTTCCCCTGGCCCAGTGAGCGGCTCCACAATCCTATACCTCCCTTTTACTAACACCCCGCCATTCTCTCCTATCAGGTACCTTTCTTCTTCGTGTGCCTCTGCCAAACTCCACATTTGTGCTCTCCCTAGCAGATACATATCACTTCTCCACCATAGACCTCAATCCACTTTTTCTTCTCCGTCTCCCAGCCGGTGTACTTTATGTTTTCCCAAACACACATAAACACCCACAATTTCCATACTTCCGCTTAAACCAACCGACTATCATCCATCCTTTACCACATGACCAAACCATATCACATCAATCACTTTCATTATAATTCTTCTTCAGAATTTTACCTCTCTTCTTCATCACCAAATGTTCGTATGCCATGCACTCTTATCATTTCTCATTTTATCAATTCTTCTTCACACACTTAAAAGTGAGGAATAAAGATTTTAATCAATATAACAATATATATATATATTACTTTATTATAGGTATATAATATTTGTCCCTTGTTCTTTGTTTCTTAGGATACGAATATAGTATAGAAAATAATAGTGTTAAAGGGGTTAGTATCAGTATTATATAGTATATTTTTATTATTAATTTATAGTATTATATTTAGCTACATAATAATATACTAAATTTACTAATAATAATAATAATAAATATTATTATTATATAGAGGCTACATATTGATATATTTATTCATTTCGAGGAGTTTAATATCTTTTTGTTTTGATTTTTAACTAAGAAACTATGAAGGATAACTAAAACCCATGAACTTATCTCAGCCTGGAGGTGATTTACATGATTCAAAAGTTGTCAGATAGATATATATTTTAAATTAATTACTTTAAAAAATACACATTTATAACAATAAAATTTTAAAAATTAAAACATCGAAAAGAATCTGACACCACTTACAACGAAATAAACCATATTTACATATAATTGAAATCAGCGTATAAAGAAGCATTTCATTTACAAAAATGTAAAAAAAAAAAAAAAAATTCAGTTAAATGAATATACTCGAAAAACGACCACTTACAAGAAAAAACACAATATCATATTTGTGTGTGAGGGAATAGAGACATATGCTCTAAGCTTAATGACAGAAATGCCAAAAAAAAAGAAAAATTAAAAAATAATAAAAAAAGAAAAATAGGAGGGCTACGAGCCGACGGGGGACAGAGGGGGAAGTCTTCTCTCAATGACCCGTAGCGTACGGCGAAAGGGGCGCGAGAAACCCCCTGGCGACACCCAAAAGAATGAGCCAAAGAGCGGGGTTCCGGAGGGGGAAATAAGTCTCTCTACTCCTGTGCGTATCCCCCGGGATGTCAAGGCCGAGACGACCCCGGACTCCTGGCCATCTTTGCGGTTTACCCTTGGGTATTCCTTTTAGTTAAAAAAAAAAAAAAAAATTTAAAAACTGACGGAGTCGTAAAACGTTAAAACTGGTCCTATATATTTTTTTATCAGGTCAATAAGGGCATATTTTAACTATTAGGTAATTATTGTAGACAATCCTTAGAGGTAATAACAGTACTAAGTATTTAGCATAGTAAAACAATTTATTTAGCCAGGTCCCAAAAGAACAACCAGAAGATAAACATATTAACTATAATTAATTATTTTAATAATAATAGAAGATACTTCGGATGATGAAGTACTCTTCATTCTTCCATTTATCGTATATAAATAATTATTTTATTATATATTATATATATTTTGATATAATTATAATAATAATATAAGATTAAACTATAAATAATATATCTCTATTGTATCTCTATCTCTGTGTTTTTACGATACTCCGTCATTTTTTTGATTAGTTGTTGTTGTAAATTCTTTTTCGTTATAACCTACTTACTATATGATTGTAAATAATGTGTCAGGGAGAGAGATGGGGGCCTGTTTAATTCAATATTTCGAAATCCTTTTAAATTAATTTTTAAAAAATCAACTATGTATGTTAAATTTATCTGTTTCAAAAATGAACAAATCCTCGTAATGGTTTGGCTCCGTTCAAAGCTATAAGATTATCCCCATTGGGCATACGAGGTGCTAAAGAACATCCCAGTGCTCTCAGGTTCCCAATGGTTTGCCTTATTCGCGCTCATCTTCACATTCTTCCTACACAGTAGTAGTAAGCACACTTTTATTCACACAACACAATACTATTACACATTACACTCTTTCTGCAATATTTTTAAACTGACAAGGCTGTTGACGATGGGGTCAATACGTTATTTAAAGCTTGTTGTGGTGCATGGTTTTTCTTCACTAATATATGCATAGTTCTCGGTCTTTATTCTAATTTCAACTTTGTTAAACATCACTTTTCCACCTCTAGCCATCACTTATTTCTAATTTTTTTTAACCGTAACTCTTTTGTTTGAGCTTTCTGATTACAAACTATAATCCGTTTCCTCTTACTCTCTACATGCCCATTTTTCAGCCAAAGGAAGGAGGTTGTTGAGGTTGTGTTCAATGACGTTTGTTTTCGTATCTTTGTTTTGGAATCTCACGATTATTTTTACCATATGACTCAGGCTTTCTTGCCAATATAATTCTAAATTTATCTGTTCTGTATATCTGTCTTCTAACTCACCTGACTATCCTAATATTTCCGACTATTTAAACTCCAAAGCAGAACACATTTCTCGTCTTCTCTGTTTTCTGAAATCACCATCATTAGGGATTTACTATGCATCACCGCCAGTAGCTAATTCTCAAGATACAGGTGGTGAAGTAGCCTACCTTTTCCCTATTGAAAATAACCTAGAGCAGTTGGTGAAGCTCCTTATTCATATCCCTAATCGTCTTGGAGATGAACCTTTTCATAACTTTCAATCCTTCTCAAACTTTATTTTTTTTTAACTCTTTCCTCTCTGTTTTCCTCCAATCACCTCAGTATCTCCGTATCTTGTTCGGCATCTTCAAGTCCTTTGCAGGAAAGACAACTATCCACCTCGAGGAAACGTTATTGCCATTTAGGTGCTGCTAACTGGTCAGCTCGCGATCGTACTACTTTGATTTCCCATGGGCTTCAGAAACTCATTTTTTTTTATATTTCGTGGTATGGCCTTAACATCGGCAACACTTAACAAATATTTTTGGTTAAAAAAAAACTTTGTATTCAAATCATAAAATTAATATAATAGATTAAAATATAAGTAAATGAATATATAAAAAATAATATACGGTACAAATGAAACAAAAATAAAACAAACTAAAATAAATCATGCAACTTATATTTCATTCCAGAATCTTGAAAATCTACACTCCGCATAGGAGTAATTAGGGGGGCAGTGAGGCATGGCCCCCCCAGATGCCCAACTATCTACCACCCTAGAAATTTCAGTCAATAAAAAATTATTCAGTAAATATTTAGTATTGATGACTTGGTGCATCATTCACTTAATTAATTTCTGTGGTCTTAATAGTTTTTTTAAGTGGAAATATAGCAACCTTAGGTTGCCACTTTAGATTTTTCAACGGCAGGTTCCTAAAATCTGATTTATTTTCGGCTTGATTCTGGTCAGAATTGACTTGGCCTCCTAATTTTCTGATTTATTTTCTTAACTATTGTAATTTTAAATATATATTTATTTGAATGTTCGAATATTATGATGCACTAAAACCAATTGTTTTTTTTATATGTTTAGGCATAATCTTGGTCTGTTTTCTTCATATACATTACCCGCTTCAGAAGAAAACCTCTTTGAATGTACTGATAAAGCAGTAACTGCAAGCACTCTTTTGAAATAAATGCAAGTATGAGAGCTTTTTTTTTTTTTTTTTTTTTTTTTTTTCGCTACTGCCACCACTGAGGAAACCTTCTCTTCTGCAACCTTAGAGAAATTGATTTTTCTTTTTAAATTATCTTCCTATTCTTTATTTAGATTTTCTGTTGGCTTTTAGTATTTCTCTTAGTATTATTTTTTTTCATTCTCTCTTTCTTTTCTCTATTCAGGATGACAATAATTTTAAAAATTGATGATACTGAATGTTCAATCTTTAATCTTGTTCTTTAACAGTTTCAGGAAAAAAAAAATCTGATATCAAGGTTCAACAATTGAACAAACAACCTGAGTGCGGCTATCAAAAATATTAAATTTACCTTTCAATTTACCATTTTCCATAAAATGTTTTCCAAGGCTACTTGGATTCTAGTTTCATTGTCTTTATACCACCATCGTCATTACCAATATCTGAGATGAAAAGAGAAAAGATAAAATACCCTGGCATGAGTTATTACAGAAAACAATATTGGTTTAGGTCAATTGGTAATCATAAAATAGCCAAAATAAATACCAAAACTTTCTCAGGCAACTGCCAGTCATTTGCTATCAGGCCTGTTCCACACAGTGACGAGCTTTCAGTCAAATTACCACATAAAGATTGAAATTTAAATTCAGGAGAATACAACGATGCAAATTTACACTTGGGTCAAGAAAAATAACGATAATGAAGCTCAAGATTGTGGCGGAATGTCTACAGGCCCCCATAAAATTAATTATCCTAAACTTAACGATCAAGTTCACGGTTTGAACTTGTCAAAGGTTCGGGCAGAATTGTTAGAATCATGACTTAAAGGTTGGAATCTCCTTGAGAAAGGAACTTTGATTTCAACGTATCGTTGAAGGCAGCAGGACTTTCACCACTTCTTCTCCTCAGAGGGTGATTTAGTTTACTGTACTGATGTTGACTCATTACTGAATGACTTAGGACACCCATACGATCCTAATGAATGGAGGAGGCTGTTTATATATTCTTCAGAAATCAGTTTAATTAAAAGCCGTCCTTCTTCATACCATTAACTCCTCTTGCCTACGCAGCCCATATGAAAGATTCATGTGACAACATAAAAGTCTTGATGTCAAAGTTACAATATGAGCAGTATTCCTGGCATATCTGCGGTGATCTAAAAGTTATAGTACTTTTATTAGGTCTCCAACTACTATATACAAAGTTTTGCTGCTTTTTATGTGAGTGGAATAGCAGAGACCGAAAAAATAATTTTGTCAAGAAGTATTGCCCTAAAAGATATCTAATTCCTGGACATAAAAACGTAATTTCTCAACCACTTGTGATCCCTGAAAAAGAATATCTTCCTCTCTTGCATATCAAACTTGGCTAAATGAAAAATTTTGTCAAGGTAATGAATAAAAACGATCAAGGCTTTCTATCTTTAAAGAATAATTTCCCTGGTTCAGTGAGGCAAAAATAAAAGAGAGCATATCTGTTTTCCCACAAATACGGGAA